>VYZS01027510.1:14743-37500 GCA_013400695.1 Neodrepanis coruscans | reverse complement strand
TTCAAACCTCTAAAAATCCTCAAAATTCTTTGTATTCCTAACAACACAGATTATTAAATCAAAAAGATGGAAAGAACACTTTAATTAAGCATGCTATTGTCAGGCAACAACAATAATGCAAAAAGTTCTGATTCTCTTCTTTTTTACTTTACATTGCAGAAATACATTTGGAAAGATAATATGTTACTATAGCCAGGGCTTCAGAGGCGGACAGCAATCAAATATGGTAATAAAACAGGAATAATATTTCGTATTAGAGATGCTTGTACCATAATAAGGCAAAATAATAAGACAAATGTCTCTTGCATTTAGAAAACAAATATCAGCAAGTTTTGGCATGGTTTTAGACAGCACTGATCACAACTCCCACCAACTTCTCTACTGTTCATGTTTAGTACTTCTTGAAAAATCCAGCCATTTCTCATTTGTGACCTACCCTGCAATGACTGCAATGGAGTAAATTCTCACCGAACTCTATGTTTGCTTCACCTGCAGTCAGTTGTAGAACCTGAGTTCTGCATATCTCAAATTCTTCAAGAAAAAAGATGTATCTAATTCATTCCCTTTATTTTGGAAGGAAAAANCTTTTTTTTTTTTTTTAACCTTCGTATATTTGGAAAGAACAGCATTCTTTCCAAATTACTTCCTAGGTATTAGAGTTTGTTTTCACTTCAGAACTGCTCAGCCCACACAATCTTAGAAACCTCACCATTTTTAATGGCCCATTCTGTATTAAAAAAATTATATATATTTATTCCTTTATAAATAAGAACTCTATGTTTTCAAGAGCATAAAATCTCTATTGTTCTCTATCCCCCAAAAGGCATCTACTGAACATATTGCAGTTTAGCAGTCTCCTTGTAGGTAGAGGGGAAGGATGGACATCTCTCAAACTGTACTCATCTGATACAATCTCAAGTACTGAGTGAGGGGAAAGAATCACTTCCCTTGCTATGCTCGCTACATGTACTGTGGCCACCAAGCAGACAGACAGCTTTCATGATGCAGTGCTGACTCATGTTTAAATTCTCATTCACCCTTCAGTCCTTTACAAACAAGCTGTTTCGTGGCAAATCACTC
The DNA here is from genome assembly GCA_013400695.1 of Neodrepanis coruscans. Classification (NCBI taxonomy): domain Eukaryota; kingdom Metazoa; phylum Chordata; class Aves; order Passeriformes; family Philepittidae; genus Neodrepanis; species Neodrepanis coruscans. The sequence continues at coordinate 36,420 of VYZS01027510.1, read as the reverse complement.
ACCAGCCTATGCTGTTGCATGGGGTTATGCTAGATCAGACACAGGATTTTTCATGTCTTTTCTTACTGAATTTTACCAAGTACCTTATAGTCAAGCTAGCTGAGGTCCTTTTGAATGCTAACCCAGCATATGATCTGACTCACTTCCCCATCTATTTACTGTCATTCATAAACAAAAGGGCAATTCCGCTCCCATCATCCAGGTCAATGATGAAAATCTTATGCAATATCTACACCAGTATCAGCCTCTAAAGTGCAGCCACTGCTTAGGCTTCATGCTGTTCTCCACTGTACTTTGAGTCATACAGCAGAGCTGCTTTCCCACCTCTGTTGTGGCCACTAGTCCATAATGCTTTAAGAAACCATTCCAAAATACTTGATTAAGTCTAACTAAACTAAACTCGTCTGCAGAGCCAGCTGTCTCACTACACAATGTAATCAGATTAGGCAAACATGACTTGTCCTTGGTAAAGTCATGATAGCTGTTATGAATCTCCTTATTTACCTTGCTGTGTCTAACAATGGCTTCCAGGAAGACTTATTTCATAATTTTCCAAGGAACTGAGATAAGACTGTCCTAAATAAATCCTGGATCTTCTCTGGATATCCTTCCTTTCTCTCTTGAAAGTGGGCATATTAATTACCTTTCTCCAGTCACTGAAGGCCTCCTATAATCACCATAATCTTTTGAAAAAGATGGGAAATAGGCCCCTCACAATAACAGCAACATTGGATGCACATCCAGAAGTCATATGCTCATATGGACTCTATCTTCCTCTAACACAGGTAGCATTGCTGTCCCTCAAACTTTCCCAGTAAGCATAGAGGTCTGGGAGGCCAGTGACTAGAGGCTCAAAGAGAGCACTAAGATTTTTTAATATTTAAAGGAAAAAGCAGTAGGTATATTAGCCATATTACAGATTTACAAACTGCACCTGCCTTCAGAAAGAGACAATTTATGACAGTGTGTGCCAATAATTGGTACATTATTGGGTCATTAATGTAAGAGAACTGTTCAGAAAGCACATTTCTCTCAGAAGATGACTGTGGAAGGGGACCTGGTCCAAAGATATGCTATTCTCTGGGCTACGGCAAATGATGAATAAACATTTCAGATATTATGTTAAGTACCAATACATTCAGACAGACTTAAACAGTTTTCTAGTATGAAAGATTTGGCATTGACCTGGTCAGAAAATATTTAAATGTTAATTGGGATCATGTTTTGAAATGAAAAAATCCTATAAAACAAACTAAAATAATTTTTGTCACTTCCAGAATAATATAAAAGCAGACAAACCTTACACTGCAAATTGACTTTTCAAGAAAACACTCAGACTAATAAGTTCAATAAGTTCAATCATTCTCAGTTAAGTGATTTCCTGGGCTACTCCCAGCACCAATACAAACATTCATAAAACAAAATATGCAGAAGGACAGATTTTCTTTCCTGCTACTTCTGCCTGGTGTTTTTGTTTCAAAAAGTGTTTCCTACTGTTGCATCTCCTGTACTCCATAGGCTCTAACATTTTTGTATCTCTGTGCTAAAGGAAGAAAATCTAACAGAACCATTCATTTTGACGGGATCTCATCACTATGCTTCATACATGCATTACTTGGGAAAGGAAAACTGTCATTATAATCAACTTTAAATTCAACATCTGTGACCTGCACAATGACTATATTCAAATTTTTTTTCTGCATTTGAAGTCACACCTTCATGAGTAGAGATACATAGTAGTTTCTTTGGAACTTTGGGAAAAAAATGTTACAAACATAAAACGGTATTTTCACAGCTGTAACAGAAGAGAATGCAAAAGTCCATGTCTACAAAAACATGCTGATTAGCCATGTCCACTTCTCATGACCTCTACAGCTTTTTCACTGGAAGATGGGAAAAATCTCCAATTAGTATCTTTACTATATTACTGGAATAATACAGCTTTAAAAGTTAGTTGAAAATTTTTTCCTCTCAGAATACAGAGATGTCACCAATGAATTTAAATCATCTTGGAAAAAAAAATAAAAAGCTTCAGTAAAACAAATTATTGTTCAGGATAAAGAGATCATGTCTGCCTACTATATCTATTTTACTTTTTCTGTTAATAACAGCCAGAAGTTCTCAACACAGAAGTCATTAGCAAAATGGTCATTATTTTTTCCTATTCCACTATCAGCCAGTTCATTCATTTCTGCTGTTATCAATCTCTCTTTCCCTATGCTAATAACCTCAATGATTGCATTAACTTTCTCACACTGTATCAAAGCATATCTGACAATGCCCTGAATGGTTTCATGAACAGCAACAGGATTCTCACCAAAAGACAAAATTACTCAAGATGATATTACAGAATGTGTGTTTGGGGTTGAGGAGGGTAGAAGGCAGTTGGCCCACTCAAAAGCATTTCTCTTTTCAAAGATCTACAAAATGTTGCATATTTCACAAGCAACATTTTGGAACCAGCCTTCTTTAACATGTTCTCTTCCCCCTCAATACTAGCAGTATATTTTATTTTATTTAACAGAAAACTGATTACAGCAACTTCGTTGAGCCATTGCCTACCCAACTCATCAACATCTGAAGCAACCACTGGATTGCTTCACATGCTTAGAAAGACAGGAAAAAAATCACCTACCAGTAATATTTCTCTTGGCAGTTGTATTTGGTTTGTGTTGCAAGATTTTGTAGAGGGGAAGGGGCTATAGGGGGGCTTCCCTCAGAAGCTGCCAGAAGTTTCTGCTATGTCCAATGGATTCAATGACAGCCAGCTCCAAGACTGACCACCACTGGCCGAGGCCAAACCAATCAGCGACAGTGCTAGCACCTCTGGGATAACATATTCAAGAACAGGGAAAAGTTACTGCACAAGAGCAAATTGTGGCCAGAGGAGAGAGGAGTGAGAGTATGTGACAGCAACAGCCCTGCAGACTAAGTACAGAAGGAAGGAGAAGAGTGGTTTCAGGTAGCAGAGTAGAGATTTCCCTGCAGCAGGACCTGTAACCACATGGCAACCCACGCTGGAGTAGTCTATTCCTGAAGGAACATGTTTACTTTCCTTCTTGGTCCTTGCATTACATTGCCCTTAATCACTGGCTTGATATGCATTGGCTTTCATACAAACTGAATTCCTCCATGAATCAAATCAGCTCTGATCAACCAGAAAAACAAGATTTTTATGACTGGACAGCAACTTGTATGAAGATCGACCTGACTTCATGAAATTTGTGTCTAAAAATAGAAACTGCTTTGTCTTCTGTCTCCTCCCGCATGACGCACTCTCCATTAGTCCTTTAACTTATCCTCCAGTTCTCCACCTGCAGGCAGGCTGCAGGAAAAACAACCTGGCTTCACTTCTCAAAGAAAAGGGATTTCCACTCACTTTAAAAACAGATGACGTAATCATTGGTTTTTTTGTTCGTTTTTTTTTTTCAATAGAACAGATGTCATTACTACAGGTTACTGGAAAGGGAACGACAGAATCAAGTACCGTAATAAAAACGCAGGATGCCAAGAGAAAAAAAAAATTTCAAGATCAGGTTCTGACTTTCATTCTGTTCTGCTTAAAAACAGTTCCCTAGTTACAAATTATGCTCTGCTCTCCAAGAATTCTCTGCGCAGTTACAGCTGGAAAGCGACAGAACGGGACGGGAGCGGGTCCCCAAAGCTGGAAAGGCACAGAAAGTGACGGCAGAGGGTCCTCAAAGCTGGAAAGGCACAGAACGTGACGGGAGCGGGTCACCAAAGGTGGACAGGAGTCCCCAGCGCGGCCACAGGTGGGCACAGCGCGTGACCCCCCCGCGCGGCCGACGGAGCGCGGCGCCCTCTGCTGGGCGCGCGCCCCCAGGGAACAGCGGTTTAACGGTGACGTCACTGCTGCAGCGGCTCCGATTCCACAAATATTCCAACAGGTTTTCATCCTGCCTTTTTTTTTTTTTAATCTCTTAAATAACTGCTCTGACAAATTTTGATATCAGAACATTACGAAATTGTAAAGAAAGCCTGAAAGAAACACCTCTCACGGGACAGACATCAGCCCAGGCTGTTCAGCAGAGATAAATGGGAGATGTCACTGGCATCCAAATGTGTATTAACTTTCTGTTGTGCAATAAATAAATACGCCTGAATGAGGCACAGAGTTGATGATGCAGTCAGCAATACTACTACTCCCCTCTGTTTTACGGGGCCAAGTAGCATTTTTCTGAAAACAATAGCATCCTGCCATGGAGGTAACATGGGCAATTTATAGAACATCCCTCCCCCCAGAAAAAAGCAAAACCAAACCCAAACTTAAACCGAACCAAACAACAAAAGTAGAAAACAAATAAACACAGAAAACTTCCACAAGCAGAGCTTGCAAGGTCAGGAGATGAGGTCTCGGCAACAAGGCAAAAACTCAGATATATTACTGGAGATGAGTGTTCTGAAAGCTGTGAGGTTTGCAGTCAGAGAGGAAAATGTTTATTTTCTTCCAGAGCTACGGGTAAAAATAGCACAGAATAAGAACAGACAGAAAGAAAAAAAAAAGACTAAAAATAGAAGGGACTTGAAAAATATCCTCAACTATTTCAAGAGAAAAAGGAAAATTAGGCTGTTGCCCTATCTGCTCTTAAGCTTCTGTTATGCAGTAAAGGGGGCATTATAACAATTACAGAGTTGACAAGTCATCTGGTACAGAGTAAGTACTAGATTTGGCATCCATTGAAAGTAGTTAAGTATCCACTGACATTGGATTATGAAATGTTCAACATTACGAAAGGCAAAATTAGTTATTTTGTTGAAGAGCACATTACTTATTTAGGCAAGTCAAGCACATATATGCCATTATTTAGCACGTGTAGCAGACAAGAGAAATGGTTTTGACTCCTTTTCAGTGTTGCATTATATTTTATGGATCATCAGTAACTGATTTTAAAAAATTCCTATGTTACCTCTCGGACTCTTTTCTTGTATTTACAGAAATACATTTTCTTTCTTATAAATTCCAGAAGGTAGGCAGATCATTACCATGATTTTTTAAGCACCTCAATAATCTGAGCAAGACCCAGCCACAGAATATAAAACACATCTTCAGAGCTATTAGACTGCCAACTGTAAGGATTAGCAACCTGTTTACAGCATACCAGGGAAATTCAAATCTATAGACTACAGAAAACTACTGTAATCCTTCATCTGACATACATGTATTTTTAATTGGTTATAAAAAGTGTTTCCATTTTTTGCATTAACGTATTTAGGATGGTAAATAATATGAAGAATTAGCATGCATCATCAGGTCAAATTACTAACTAGAAGTACTAGTCAAAAAATATATGACCCTACCTATTGCAAAAATATTTTTTTTCCCTAAGTAGCAGCAATAGGTATGTGTTATTCTTTAAATATATCAAGCAAATTATCAAGATTTTACAATACAAATTCCACCAGTGAAAAAACAAGAAAATATTTCCACAGAAAACTATTTTAATGGGTGTCACAAGTAAGTAGTTTGGTCACTAAAAGAATCACTGCCGAAGTTATTAGCATAAGCAGATTTTAATATAAATTTTTGAAAGTATGATTTAACAGAGTTTGGTGGCAGGGTTTCCTCCATTTCTGATTACATAGATGAAGCATATAAAGCAAACGGAATTAGAATCAGTTTAGCATGATTTCCACAGAGACTAGGGATACAAAAGGGTACGATTGCAAAAGAATAATGGAGATTCACACATTGAGTAATGAGATTTAGGGTGGACCTCCTTGCTTTCTAAACCCCTGATGGAGCCTAGGTGTAAATGGGTCCAATCTTAGCCTCAAACCTGGACATTGGTTTATGTCTAAAGGGTTTAGCAGCACTAGATAAATGACTAATCTAATGTTTAAACAGTGATTCAATAGCATTGACTATAATCACAACAGTAACTCAATTATCTATGAGGTATTTAAATAAATTCACACGTGAATGCACATAGGCATAAACAGGTATGTATATATATGCACAGAGGTAAAAATTCCCTCAAAATTCCAAAACTCCCCTTGAGTGTCAGTGGAATATGTCAAATGCCTTGATGTTTCTCAACAGGCAAGGGTTGAGCTTCAAGGGTTCAGGGTATTGGCCCAGACCTTGTCATCAGGTAATAACAGTCCTCCAACCATTGCAAACTGTAGAGTTTGTGAGCTCTAAGCTGCGTCCCGTTCAGAGGGAGAAGTTGGCACAGCCCGCAGTAGTTCAGGAGAGCTAAAAGGCCCTCACTTAGGATCATTGTTTATAGGGTTGCAAGATGATTGCCTTCAGTCATGAGTCCATTTTCATCCTGGCTGTGACCCAAGTCAATAATTACCAAAATTATTCAAAAATGCTGTAACAATGGTACTGTTCCACCTGGGTTACAATTCAAGTGGGTCATATTCCAAGGCTGTCAGGAATGACTGATTTTTTCACTCCCCTCCTTGGTCAGGCCACAGATGCTCCTGAACAGACAGTGCTGCTCTCACCTTAGCGGTGCAAGGAGTCCTGGGTCCCATCAAGGGACATTTCACTGCCAAACTCGTTACACAAAGGCTATGGGGTAACGAGAATTATTGAGATCACGGAACAGGCCCAAGAAGGCCTCACAGGCCTCATGAGGGGCAGGATGCACCATCACGATGGGCTATTTTCCTGTCAGAAGTGTTCAATTCCATGAATTTCAGCAAAATCAGATACTTGCTTTTGACGATGCAGAGTATGATTAAATACAAATAGGGCATTTAGTTGGTAAGGCATCTGATGAGAATTCATTAGCCAAGATCAACTCTATTAACCCCCTTGGCAGAACACAGTATGAAAGCTGAAGAAAACAAATAGAAAAGCTTTTTGGTCTCCAGAGAAATTCTTAACACTACCAAAGTTTTTAACTACAACAGTTATATGTTATCAACTGCTGGCTTAGAAACATTGATATATACATCAGCATCTGAAATTTTAGTATACCAATAATTACAATAAATTATTACATTATATTAAATATTATACCTTTTAAAGATAATAAATGTGTATAAACTCTAAACTTCACTGTTAAGTGACTGAGTGTCACTTAGTAATTGCACACATATTCACATGTTTTGCTTACATTTATTTCCAAAAGAGGTTAGGCCAGACTTAATATCCACAGGCCTATAGTTGGGACATCTGCATCTTACTCAGAGGTAAGAAGAACAAAGATTATTTCTCCTTGTTCCAGTTAAGAGAGAAAGTTAGTAGCACACCATAGCAATTATTTCCCTCCCACCTCCCATTTTATATTTAAACTAGCCATATATTTTGAAAAATTCGTATATTTTGAAGCAATCACATCCCTCTGAACATTCGGTTTTCCAAGTCATTAAGGTAAATTCAGTTTGTTTTATTTTCTGATTTAGTCATCCTTCCTGGCATCTAATTTTACTTGAAGTTGTAAGTATTAGAAATTATTACTCAAAAGTGAAATACATACATACAAAGTGCACCAGAAATAAGCAGCTTAAAAGGAGTAAAATGAAAACTCATGCTTTATGAATACAGAAATGTGCAGACTGAAAGAAATTTATATTTTGACATACTATTAAATCCAAGAAATAATCTGATGCAAATTAATGTTAATGAGACAGAATATTTTTAAAAATCAGTCTATGCCCAGTAATACATGAACTATCATTTTCACTTGTACCCATGGGTAAGACTGAGTCTGTAGATATAATCAGGGAGAGACAGGATATATAAGTTCTATGATCATTTGATTTTTGTTTCCTTATTTAAATAAAATATTTCATATAAAAGCAATATTTCACTGTAAAACCACAGAAGTCTAGAAGCTGATATGTTCTTCCTTCTCATGCAGAAGCTTTACATAAAAGAAGGAAGCTATGACTCCTAGGCTTTTGAAGGTTTCAGATTTTTATAACATCTAGAAGGAAGTTAAAAAATTATCTTTAACACTGGTGATTTGTCAGTCTGATGTGTCATTGTGTACTTCTCTCTTTTACTTAAGTAATTTAGAATCACATTGTGCACTAATTTAGCACTGCACTTAAAAAACCCCAAGAAACTGACGATGACTATATAAAGGAAATTAATATAGCTATATAATGTGCAAAGTCAACATTATATAGCTATTTATATATACTAGCAATTCCTCTAAGTTTGCCAAACACCAGCCTATGATATGCTTACACACAACCAAAACCATCCAAAAGATAAGAATTTAACAAATATACTATAACTAACTTGTGTCGAACAAGTTCTAAACAAATTTTGCCTTTTCCTTGCTCTGGTCTAGTTAAAATATAAAAATATTACATGACAGATCAAAACAGTGACACCACCAGAGATATTTAGCTAGATCATTATAAATCTGAGCCAGCACAGCAGCTGTCAAAAGTTCATTAATTAGAGCTCAAAAATTGTATTTTTTCACAACTTTTAAGTAAAAATTATACAATGCATTTATCTACCACAGTAGCTCTATTGTATTTTACTAACACCATGTTTGATGTTTCAGTAAATTCTATCATATAGACAGTACCTTTAAAAAAGACCTTTATCTCTGTTTCAAGAATGTCCAAGCACAATCTTGCCCTCAACTGAAATCAGGGACAAAACTTTTATTTGATAAAAGTGAAAGGTGAGATTCATTACTTTTGGGTCTTACTACTATCAAGTTCTCTAAAAGGCAGTTTTTTAAATGCATTGCTGCTATAAAAACAGTTATAGTACTCCTTATTTTATGTAGATGCCATAATGTTCCAAATTTGAAAGCAACAAGATCTCAGTTCTGGAACTTGGTTCTATTCCAGTTATAAACACTGTGTTGCTTTCCTATAAGTGACTGAGTTAGGCTCCAGAGATGAATGAGAAAACATTAAAAAATTATACTTGCATGAAAGCACTCAACAAGAAATGTGATAACCTATTTTATTGAAGAAAACTGAAGGGTTTGAATGGCATGAAGGGAAGGGGAAGAGGGGAAGGGCAAGGAAGAAGACGGAAAGAAAACTGAATTAAGTGGAATTATTCTCTCACCTTCCATTTTCTGTATATGAAGGATTAATACTCATAATGACTTTCTATGAACAAAAAGAATGTGTGATTTTTTTGTTCTTCAGCAGAACTGTCACAGCACAGTAAAGGAAGAGGACCAGAAAAAAAATTAACTATGAACCTGGTCACTGAACGGCTTCTCAAGGATAAAAGTTGCAGATGAGGGACTGAAAGAAGTAAGAAGGCAGAACAGGAGGGGAGGACATGGTAAGAGGAGAAAAGAGACGATTTCACAGATCCATGAGGGTTGATCTGCTGGCATATTTGAGCCTTTGCAGTGCTGCAATATCAAAGTTCACTGGAAGTGTTAGAAGCTTGCAGCATGAGTAACAAATTTAAAAGAAACAAAACATTTGTACAGGTGGTAATATAATCTTCTTCCTTTCTACCAGCAAAGAATTACTAATAATGAGCAGAAAATATGTCCATTATTAAAGACCTGAAATTACCCCTTGTTTTTGCAATTATCTAAAACTAAATAAAAATTGAGTGTCTAGTTGTTATAAAACATAAGCAATTCATAACACATACCTTCTGATATCTTTATCTATTAGTTCAAAAAAGAAAGAAACCTAGTTCACAGGATTTCATTTAATGCTAAATGTAAGATAAGAAAAATTGCATCTAGTTTCATTAGAAGAGCATGAAATACAGCATGTGAGAATACAGGATCTGAGAAAACTATCTGTGAAGTTAGAGGTGATGCTAGTGGCACTGAGTGACAGGACAATTTGTACTCATCCCTCTCTCCCTTTTTCCTTCTTTCTCCGAAGAAGGCTACAGAGGTGAAGAAGGAGAAAGCAAGAGGGAGAATACACCCTACCTTTACATCAATAGATCCACTGAGCATGTTTTATAACATCCAGGGGAATTGGAGAAGTTAATTCTTTGGTTTATCATCTTAGGTTTAGGAATTTGATATTTAATTATAGAAGATTGAATGCTGGACTTGATCTTAAAGGTCTCTTCCAAGCTGGATGATTCCATGATTCTATGAAAATGCTGTAGTGGGCCACTGTAGCAGACGTTGTAACAAGGAGATAATAATTTCAAGTAGAATCTCAATGGTCTAATCATAGACCTTGGTTGTGAACATGAGTTACTGCTATATGACCTGAGCCTGTGTCATGACAATAGTATGTACTGCCTTTAACAAAAAATACTTCCATGTACTGTTTGTAAGGGCTTGTTCCTATAGAGACGTGCGAGAGCATAGAGTTCTTAGGGAATCTTTATTCCTGTACATCAAATTTATCTATTCTGCTCCATAATAAGAGGAGTGTTTTATGTATAATTATGAGTTCATAGGAATTATGACTAATTATATGTTGATAATTATATTTGCCTGCTCTTTCCTTTTCCCACCTCGAAGGAATTATGTCAAGCCAACTGGAGCTGTAAAATACCTGAAGGGTACAAAATAAACCTCAACAAATTTTTGATTCTAAAATACTTGTTTTCACCATAGAAATAGGAGGTGTTTTGCATTATGAGATACTGGTCCATTATGATTCCAATTAGAAAGGCACTTGAGCTCTGTAAACTATAATTTAAAATGCTCTTTATTACAGCAAAAAATAAAAAGCAAGAGAGAATAGTGCTGGTAATCCTACTATGTTGATCATTTGAGCTACTGTAGGATTTTTTGGGTTTTTTTTTTAACAAATATACAACTACATTCACAAATTCTACTCCTAAAAAGGACAGGAGAACTTCCCACTATACTTTTAGATAATGGCAAAGCCACCAGGTACCAAGTGGGAGCAGCCTTGCAGTTTCCTCTGTCACAATGAGCTGGCTGATTTTGTAGCACAGTCACAGGCCTGAGAGCCTGGTGAGATGTGCAGCATGGCACAGCACAGGCCTACACCTTCTCAGGTTCAGTGTTATCAGGGCCAGTAGCTCAGCAATATGCAATGGTCTTATGGTCAGCACCACTCCAGAAGGGTGGTATTACCTTGCCTAAAAGTTTTCTGCCAGTAAAATTCTGGAGATGGTTTAAATTTAGGTGTTAAAATTTCCCATTATAGTCAATAATGATCTAATCCATACACTTGATAGATTAAAAAACTCATTTTACCCTAAATACTGTGTGTCTAGTAAACTGATCTTGTGGGACTCCTGTGAGAAAAAAACAGTAATGGCAGTTCACAGACCTACCAGTACAGCATTTCAATGTAAATGCCCCAGTCTCAAAGTAAATCTCACCCTAGTGCTAGATTTTGTAACCAGAGCCTGCCTGCCAGCCTGCTCAGAGTAGTGAGCATCCCTGGTTATTGCTTTTTGAAAACTATTGGCAATTGTCAGCCAAGAAGAACCTGTCACCTTGTTCTTACTGCAGAGTCTTTGTTCAAAATCTACATTGCAGAAGTCACTACGGGCTAGTGAGGCTTTCTGATTTGGTTTCATCTCATTTGCAAATGTTGGACTCCCTGATAGATATTCCATCTCCCAAATGAATTCTAGGCAATCCTACTGCTGTAACTACCAAAAAAGATCAACAGCACTGCCCAGGTGGCAGTTCCTCCACTTAAAATAGTTTGTTAAATGTTACTGGTTTCAGCCACAGCAGAGACTGTATGCACCTAACAACTACACAGAATATCCATAATGAATGAAGCTTCTTTCAAGTATTTTCTTTTTTTGACACCCTTCAGTAAACATTTCTTAGTAAGAAGAGAGAAAAATAATCAGCCTGAGTCCTCCATGAAATCATTTGCTAGATATAATTTGACAGTTAACACGAGGTAGAAAGGCACATGATCCCTACCAGGCAGAAAGCTAAAAGGAACACTAGTGGAAAAAACACCATTTTTAGAGGGAAATTAAAATAATATTTGCTGACTCCCACCAGAGGTCAGTCATATCACAGGAATAAAATGAAAGTTACCAAAATTCTAAGTATGCATTGATTCTATATATGAAGGAAATTGAAGCTGCACTTCCAACCCATTTAAAGTTCTATTTCTACTTGTTTTATTGTATTACTCATAATTGGGATAAATGTATCCTCTTTTAATAACGTAAGTGCAGGAACAAAATTCAGAGCTCTGGTTAGTATTAGAAAGAATAGCCGAATAAACTTCAGCTTAACTATCAGTAACTTAGAAAGAAGAAGAAAAAGCTCTGTAAAAACATAAGGCTCTGGGAACTAAAACTAATGCTGTAGATAAGACTGTGTATGGTGGATATGGATGACAATAAACTACTACATTTCACCTTGATACCTTCTTGAGCTGAAAGTCACAGAGAAACTAGAAGTAGTATTTGTTCTTCTTAACAGTGTGGTAGATCAAGACACCTTGCATAAATGAGTAATTAAGTATGCCTAGATTGGTCAAGACTCCCAATAGTAAAAACTCCATTATTTTTTTTGCTAACTAAAATAAAACACAACATAACAAAGGTTGCTTTGCTAAATATAAATTCAGAATCAAGGGAAAATTTCTTTATGCACATGAATGTGATTAATTCTATTTGAGGAAAAATAGGTTAAGTATTTTTCCTCCCGTAAGTGACAAAAGCTATAGTATCAAGAGGCAGAGAAGACATCTTTTTCCTTACATTTTTTGCATCTACCTCTGCTAGAAGCTTCCTTGGAGATGCAATCTAGTACTTGTGAGGCTTTTTTCCCCATACTCTGTCTGCACCTACTTCTTGTACTATTGTTGGATATGGAATATAGTACTTGGGACTATGAACAAGTGTGGTTGTTATGGTCTTCAAGAAGATCATTTAGTTTAAAACATAGCATGTTTTGAAGGAAGAACCAAATTCTGGGAAGGTTTTCGCTGGCAGGTGATGTATTTAAAGCTGTAAATTTTCTGTGCAGTAAATCATATATAAAGTGACACCTTATCCACATTTTCTTATTTCCTCCTGCTAAAGAAGAATCTATTGGTAAGATCAGAAATTACATTGTAGGACAGATCTTCTCAAGCAATAGACTCTTTTTGTCCAGAGAACAAAGTAAGAACACATTTTTTCTTATTTGAGCATGTGTCAGCTACAGTGGATTGTGTTAGTTTTAATACAAGAAATCAAGAACTATCTTTGGAGGTGTAGTTTCACAGTCCATGCGCTACCTCCCCAATGTTTGCATTATATTGACACAAATACAGTAATGGTGATACAGTGAGTTGAACCAGGAAACTGTTCTGTCTGAAGAACAATTCAAGGAAAATTACTTGTTCAGTAGACAAGTCCCACGCTGCAAGCCACAATCCAGCTGTATAAACTGGAGAAGGGAAAAAGCAAAGGAGAAAACCCAGAAAAACAAGTGCAATAAATGTCCCTGGATTAAAAACCCACATATGCACCTGATGACTTGAGGTGCAGTGGGATTCAGTAGAACGCTGGATATTTTGTGACTCTGATTTGACATGATTAGTCAGTGTGTAACATCACGCACCATAGTTATTTTCATCCCCTCAGTACTGGAGCCACGGGCTCTGCGAATGGCTCAAAATTCCTCTCCTCTTGTAATGCTTCGCTTTAACCACAGGGCCATCATCTCCCGGAGATCCTCAGCGCGCAAAACCCGCCCTTCCCACCTGTCGCTGGTTTCTGGTGCCCTCACGGCGACGGGAAGGAGGCTTGCTGGCTGATACCTCCTCCCCTGGCCAGCCGCCATCCCGCAAGAAAGATTCGTAGAATCCCCAAGGCTCGAAGAGACCGTCAAGACCATCCCATGGAGACGCCAACCCAGCACTACCCCTGTAACCCCTATTCCACTAAACCCTGTCACCCAGCGCCAGACCCAAACGACGCTCCAACACCTCCAGGGACGATGACTGCCCACTCCCCTGGGCACAGCCCGTTCCAATGCCACACACACACAGCCCCCTCCCCGAAGGAGAGAGGAGCTGGGGCCGAGCTCAGTCCTGCGCGGGGGCTCCGGCGCGGCCGCCCCGTTGGTCGGTGACGCGCTCCCGGCCCGTCGCTCCAATGAGCGCGGCGGGGGCGGGCCCGCGGGTTGTCGGGGAGACGGGTCTGTGTCCCCGGCGCTGCGGCCGCGCGGACAGGTGAGCGCTGGCGGCCGTCGCCGGGGTACAGCCCGTCCGGGAGGGGCAGCCTCACAGCTGTTCGGCCGGGTCGCGGCCGCCCTGCGCTCGCCTGCACCCTGGGGAAGAAGCTCTTGAGGCTTCGGGCGGTGTCTGGAGCATCCAGGAGCGGGCTGACGGTATTGTGGGGGTTTTGCACTGGTTTGGGGACTTTCCTACTCGGTGTGTATCTCTTACGGACGTGCTTGTGCGGAAACATGAGGTTACAATCTAGTAAAGGCGGAGGCAGGAATGTTAAGCAAAGCAGCGTGGCAAGCGCCTGCCCTCCGTAGGGAGGGAGAGCTTTGGGCTTGTTTATACTCTAAATGCTCTTCTCAGGTGGGACAAGTGTGGGAAGGGGAAGCAATATCAAGCTTAGAGAATTAAAAATCCCCCTTCAAGTACGAAAGCAAACTATAGGCTAAGCAGGCAAAGCTTATGAAAGCTAATTTAAGATAGCAGATTCTGCAGTGGAGTTGGTTCTGTGGTTGTTTTGGTTTGTTAGGGGTTTTTGTTTGTTTGGGCTTTTTTGTTTTATTTCGTTTTTTTCCCTGTTCATTACATTCCTCTGACATCTTAAAAGATGTTGCTTTATGTAGAAGTAGTCACACAACAATTTGAGAAACAATTTTGAAAGGCTTGAAAAAGGCATGAAATCAAAGTCTGAGGGAGATCCTTAGTTACTTCGAATGCTGTAGTAAAGATGAGAACCCTGGATTTTAGTATCAATAAAGACCATAGTATTCTTAATAACAGGCTTAACTACTGCATGATATAGAATATAAATACTTGGAAATATCCTTTTTGAGCCCCTTTTTGAAACTTGTAGTTTGAAGAGGTCTCCCTGATGGTCATGCACATAATCTTTCAAAAACTTTATGGGCTAGGAAGTCCTGTCTCTTTCTAACTAATTCTAGAGGGTTTCTTAGGAGTGTGGAGCCTTATGGATTTATACTTCATTTAAAAATTTTGCCATGACATTATACAGTTACCTGCTATTCGTAAGTGTATTTTAGGTCAAGAACTCTGATAATAAACACAAATGGTAAATAAATGGATGTTCTTCCAACTTTGGCACAGAGTTATTTTGCTTAAGGTATCCAATGGCATGTTTCCCATTGTTTTAAATGAAGTTCAAGATGCTTACCTTTGCACTTCCTAACTCTTTGTAGTCATGAAATAGGGAAAATATACTTAGGTTGTGACATTTCTTTCCTCATTTTAGGCACAACATAGGTTATGCAATGTTATAAGGTTTCTGTTAAAGAGTAAGTGCCTTGCATAAATCAGTCTAGTTAACTGTGTGTTTCAAATATCATGAGACCGTTGTTTTATATGGTTGGTCACTTATTAGTTATTCTCCCTGACAAGATATCTACAGTCTTCTTCCAGGTCTCTTATTTCCATGTTTTGTGTGTTCTATTACACTGACTCTTGGACTCATTGAATAGCTCTGGCTATTTAAAAGACCCATAACACAGTGATAAACTTGTCATTTAGCCATCTGCTATGAGGAAAATTTCCACAAAACAAGAACAACATCAGAAAGTCCTTGTGAAGTTTGACTAATGGTCCTTTGAATTCAATGCACCATTATTTTATTTCTAACAGTGGTAATAGGAGATGATACCTTAGGGAAGGCAGTATTTCCTCTCCCTGCAGTCAGAGTTGATGTGAACAGAGTTACTTCAGCAAGTCCCAGTTATGATAGTGTGTAACTCACATAATTTGTTCTATAAAACAAAAGATAGCACAAGAAGAGAAGTAAGTGTCAGTATAAGAGTTGAATTACAGTAACTGGCCACAAGAACTGTGAATTCACCTGTAGGATATAGGCAATTCTGTGACATTGTGTTACTCAGGCTGGCCATTTTTTATGGTAGCAGTTGAGCACTGGAGGAAGACAGAAGCTCTGTGTGGTATTCTTTTCTCCATTTGCATCCTATAATGGCTGAATCCATTGGGGCTGTTTATTTGTTATCCTGTTCTAGCAAGGTTGGAGAATATGGCTTTGCTGCTATGTGTGGGAGTTATTTGGTTATTAGTATAGGCCTGTACAATTTTGCTGACTTTTTTTTTCATTTGTTAACAATATCTATACTAACTCTCAAGGCAGTCTCAAGTATAGGAGCACTTGCCCCTTCCAGGTGTTTCTTGCTTGGTGCTGTAAATTATGGTGATGACCTTGACTGTACCTTGTCTCTGCTAAGTCTCTTCCTTGCATTTTTTCACTTGGGTGACTTTTTTCAGTTTTATGTGGGAAGCTGTGTGTAACAGACAAGTTGATAGTGACTCCTAAGATCTTCATCAGTGGTGAATCTTTTTATTTGTTGTCCAGTGTCTAATTTCCTATTTAAGCATGGCTCTTAGAAGCAGTTGTTGCAGTGGAGAAGGATTGATGTCATCTTTTTTTATCTCAAGCTGTATATTATACGTCTTTTGTATATTTTGTATAGGTCTCTCTGTACATTACTGATGACATTAATACTACCTTTTCCCTATTTAATGAAGTTTTTTTCTTAATGCTTCTACTGACTGTAAGTTTACTTCAGGTTTAAGAACCTTTACCTACCTTCCAGCCTATGTGACCAATTTGAACCCTGCTGCTTAGCATGTGCGATATCTTGCTCTAAATAACACTTCTATATCTCTGTTAATTATCTCCTCATTCTCTAATTTTTTTAAAACCTTGTATTTAAATGTTTAAATGCATTTCTCTTGACAATGCTAAGTAAACGTATTACATGAATGCCTGGTATAATGGTGTTAAGCTTCTTTCTGTGTTTAAAATAGATTTCCTAATGCATTGTACGTTTCTTCTGGCCACATCCCGTTGGTGGTTCATATTTTTCCCAGTGTTTGACTGATATTGTTAGGGTTTTTTTCTCTTTCTCTCCTTTTGACTGATTCTGTTCTGTTTGATGTACTGCAGTTGTGCAGTTTGTACTCAATTTCATGGTCTCTTGAAACCAACCATCTCTATCTCATTTCTGGGGGAGAATGAGGCGTGGTTGTAGAGTTTATCCCATCCATTTGACTTGCATGTTTTAAGATCTGTTTTGTTTCCATCTTACATATAGTTGTTGACATTTATTTGTACCATTAGATAATGTTCTCTGTAGTCTCTTTCTTAATGAGACATAAATGGCCTAATTTGTTGACAGTCTAAACCCTAACCTCTTTGGTTTTTACCTTCTGTATTCTTTTTCAATCTGGCTAAAGAATCATTTGGGAGTTTTATGCTAGAGTTGATTATATTTGAATTTTTTTACCCCACATAGTCAAATCAAGGTCTAAGAGAACTAATTAATGCCACTATATTCATTCTCTTGACTTTTTCGAGTTGTTACCTATTGTTTGAAAATACCTGCAAAGGTAGATTGATAGTGATGGAATTAAAGAGGAGGTGTCAGAACCCAGATATCAATTTCATACATAGGTTTAGATTCCAGAAAAGAAAGATTAAGACTTCCCCTGTCAAGTGTGAGGTTAGTGCTGTAAGCATTTGTTGCTACTACAGCACACTTTTTATACTTAACTGCTGGCTCTGAACATGCATATAGTTGTATCCCATTCAGGTTTCCAGAGAATGAAGTGCAGTCTTGTTGCAGTTAAAGAGTTTCTTATTTTGGAGGTGGTTGTTGTATTTGCTTTTTTGGGTTTCTTTTTGCCCTTATGGTTATTAGAGCATGAATGGCCCCTGAAGTGTCTGAACAAAACTGTTAAGTTGACTGCTCTGTAAAAATTCCTGGGCAGAAAATCTTGTGTTTTAGAACATTATCTTGAAGACAAACTTTTCAATTGTTGATCTATATTTTTAACAAAATCAACTCCTTCTTGCCCATGTCCAGCTTTAGTTACTTATCCAAATTTGGAAAATGAATGTAATATGATATAAAAGTGGATGTCATCACATTTTGACTGCTCGGCCTCTCTTACTTCACCAAGTCCATTAAAACATACAGATGATTTTAAGTATTTTTTCTACTTTCAGATTATTTTCTCTGTGGTCTTGTTTGTGCTTCAGATGCTATTTTTTTCTGCCTAGTGTAGTTCTAGGTGTGTGAGGAAGTGTTTATGTTATTTCTTGTCTCTGCCATAAAAATGTACCTAATAGTACTTATTATCTAATTTATATTTATCTTAGCATCGAGATCAGCAAATTACAGTATAAAAAGTTGATGTTATTTTTAAAATATTTCCTTTAAAATGTGTTCATTATAGTTCCAGACAGAGATTTGCACTATTATAATCTAAATTTACTATAATCTAACATGTATCTGAAGAATATGTTAGAATGGAATGACTTGGCTAAACATAGATAAATCCTATGAGCATGAAACAAAAAATACATACTATGTGTTTTTTGGCATATTAACTGTTTGCTGACAGACCAATCAGCCAGCAAGTGATTCTGGGGTTTAGCTATCTGCCAAGTTAAACCAAAACACTGAGGCCCTTCGGCTCAGAATACGTTAAAATTTTATACAATTATGATACTGAGATGAGTATTTTGATATAGATGTAGTTTTATGAATAAACTTATAATTTGTCTCTGTAAATATACTATGTGCTCCTTTTCTCTTTTTTTGACCAAGGAGACAATCAGAGATATTTAACTTTACCTTTTTTTGAATGTTATGTGTATTCTTGACAGAATTTGAATTACTCTGCTAATCCATAGTAGAAATGGTACTATATCTATAAACATATTTTTTCTGAAGAGATGTTAATTTATTTTCTTATAACAGGACTGTAAAGCTTCACTGAATTTATTTTTAAGTTCAGTTATAGGACATTCTTAAGAAGATACATGACCAAGTCCAATTTACTGCTATTGTTGGCAGCCAGAGCTTAATCTCCTCCATAAACTGATAAAGCTCAATCTTAAAAGTAGCTTGTGAGAAGGTTGTTTTAAAGTCTCAGCCCAGTGTGAATCTGGTGCAGATGGTGTAGCACGTCTGTTATGAACAGCTTATTCTAATCACTGTGAGGTGGCCTGGCTGTCCTCTATGTTATCTTGTCGTGCTAAATTCATCCAGCTTGTTAGGAACAAGTAAGTGAGGGGAAAAAATAAAAAAAGGACAACTATTCAGAGCTTGCTTATGTTTGTGCCATCAGTAGCTTAGTAGGAGTAGGGGAAGTCTAGGGAAATCATATTCTAATTGACTTTATGTGACATAAGACTGCTGAGGTTTGTAGTGTCAGTATCATATGATTGGCTATTGCACAGCTTAATCTAAATATTGTATTTTAGGATCTCTTTTAGGGTATTTAGCATCATGACATGCTTCATATTCTCAGTGTACAGGTTCCTAAGGTACTAGTTAATAAATAATAAAGCCTGAAGCTTAGTTGACTTCATTACTATAGATATTGATGTAATGAATCTATGTAATGACATACAAATTACAAATGTAATGAATTTTTATATGTTCTGTAATTTAAGGAAATTTTTAGTGTTTTATTCTTGGGTTATTTGTTGTGTGTTTTTGTTATGAAGACATTCCTATAATGCATTTTATGTCTTCAGAATGCAAAGTCGTAGCATGTTAATCTTTAGTAAATCAATAGTTAAGGTAGGTAATTTTTAGAGCTATGACGGGAAATGATATGAAATTATGTCAAGAGGTATTGGCATAGAATTTAGCATTTTGTCATAGAATTGGGTTCAGCAAAAATAAAAATTTCTGAGGTACAAATATAGTTAATTGATCAAAAATCATTCTTAATTTTGAAACATACGTAATGCTGTTGATTTATGGCAAGAATATATCAAACCTGACTTTTTAAAAGAAGTTATATAGACAAATGTCTAAATATTTCTCTAGATAATATTTAAGCAGAAACAGAATGCAGTGGGTTACAGATGTATTTGGAAAGAGGTAAATGCTGATGTAGCTTCATGCCATTTTCTTGCTCAAAAATTGAACAATCGTTTCTGCATCAAATGAATAGGATTTGTTTTATCTATTTTTATTCCTTCTGGAAGATTTTAAATAAATTTCTTGGGCAACCTATTGTAAGGCTGTATATACCTTGAAGATGTCTGTTTTATTCTGGTGTATCTTAACGTTTTCTTTTCCCTAATTGAGAACAAAGAACACTTAACTAGAGGTACTGGGCTTTAGATTAAATGCATACTAAGTTACTTATAAAACATTTAATAATACTAACCTTAATTAAAGCAATTTAAGGGTTAGGATACTTTGAAGTTATTAATCCTGTCCATAGGTTTGATTATACCTGAATGCCATGGTTTAACTCCAGCCAGCAGCCAAGTGCCACACAGCCACTCACTCACTCCCCCACCAACAGGATCAGGGAAGAATCAGGAGAGTGAAAGGTAGAAAACTTATGGGTAAAGACAGTTTAATAGGGAAAGCAAAATCTGTGCGCAAAAGCAAAGTAAAACAAGGAATTCTTTCAGTGCCTCCTGTGGGCAAGCAGGTGTTCAGCCATCTCCAGGAGAGCAGGGCCCCATCATGCATGTTGGGAAGACAAACACCATCATTGTGAATGTCTCCCTCTTTCCTCCTTCTTCCCCCACCTTTATATACTGAGCGTCTGGAATATCCCTTTGGTCATTTGTGGTTAGCTGTTCTGACTGTATCTCCTCACAGCTTCCCATGCACTGCCGCTCTGCCAGTGTGGCAGTATAAAAAGCAGAAAAGGCCTCAGCTCTGTGTAATCTATATTAATTATAATCTCTATATTGTAAACCCTGTGTTCAACACAAGTCCAAGACAGAGCAAAAACTTTCCTGAATGTGCTAGTATTATTTGAAATCATGGATTTGGTATGTGGATGTGCGTTGTCTAGCAATTTGCAGAATTTTTATACATAGCAGTGGTACATCAGTCACATTTTTATCATTTAGCTATAGATCATGGATATGATTGGGGATACTTTCAGCAGTATGATTAGAGTTGACTGAATAAATCCTACATTTCTCGTAGAATTTGAGACCATGCAATTCTATGCACCTTTACATAGTTTGAGCTGAAATCTCAAAGGGCAAGTAATTTGAAAAATTTCAGCAGTATGGTGGGAAGTTCCCTCTCTGAGTTATTGTGTCTGTATCCTTTTATCTGGAGGACTGTATTACCACAAAAAAATCTGCTAATCTTGGAATGCTACTTCCCATAGTGTCGTGGGGCTAAAAAATGAAAGTTAAAAACGATCAAGCCACGGTACGGCGACTGCCTTGCGCTGGCGGCCCTGGCGACTGCTTTCTGCTCCGGGGCCGCCCGCCCCCATGCCCGCATGGTTGTTTTTTTTCAGTCGCCCCTTCCCCCCCACCACCACCTCCAGCGGCATGGACGGCAGGCACTGCTGCTGGGAGGTGCAGCTCCGGTTCGATGCAGAGTTTCGGCGCTGTGCGGCCCCGGCTTTGCTGGCCAGCATGGGCGGTGATCGCGCCGTCCAGAATGACTGTGGGAGGCGCAATCCCGGTCCCGGGCTGGGGTCAGCCATGGCCCCGCTCCGAGCCGAGGCGGGGCTGGGGCGCAAAGCCGGGCGGGCTGTGCCCACAGCCGAGGCATACGCCGGTGGGGGGGGCTGCAGCGGGGAGTGCGGTTCCGGCCCGGTGCGGAGTC
>VYZS01027509.1:54487-73019 GCA_013400695.1 Neodrepanis coruscans | reverse complement strand
ACTCCTTTCTATTATTTACTCATTACGTTTCACCCAATTACGTCAGTACCTTGTATTCCACGTTCACAGCAGGCTAACTACAGAAATGGTTAAAGATAGATGCTTTCAGCTTCTTGGTAAGAATTTACCGGACATTTCTCTACTAAATGTTAAGGTCTCTTAAGTGCCCAAGAGGTTTTTTCCTAAATTCTGTAGAAGTAATTGAACATCACAAATTACTTAGGGGCAGATGAGTCTCAGAACAAGCCGTAAAGTGGCTGCACTTCCAGTGATTTGCTGCCTTGGGGAGTCAAGGCGCAGTGGTGGCTTTTCCGCACAAAGTAGTTGCAAATCAGTGCGGATTTGGAAATATGTGCGAAGATCCTCGAGCCACATGTCCCCAGACTGCTTGGCCGTGTATCTCAGTGTCCCCGTTCCCTGTGGAACCCTGAGACTGGGCTCTGTCCGCCGGGCAGAGCGGGAGAGCGGGAGCAGCACACCCAGGGGTGGCCTGCGCTGCTCTCCCCGACCTGCTCCTCAGGATTGTCCCCCCTAACACACACACTGACATCCCAAGATGTCTCTCTTCCATCTCTTCAGTAAATTCATGCTGGGTCCAGCCCCAAAGCCATACTTAGGAATAATTATTCTCCTTGTGCTGCAGAAGCCCCACGTAACCTATCTTTGCTTTGTTCCGTAAGAGATGATTGAAAATGCTGCAGCAGCAGACAGGTGCACTTGATGCAGCACTGACTGTGAACAAATAATTCCTGCTGTGCAACACATGGCTTTCTGGCAGCTCCTGTTCAGTTGATTGTCTCTACACAAGCCACAATTTTGTGTGTATGCCTTCTATGGGCACATACATGCAGCCTTTCATTGTGGGAACATTATAGATGTAAAGAACAGCTCATTACTAGCATTATTGCTAGAAACAAATCACAATGGCAAACCAAGAACTGAAACATTTTGAGGATGTATGGGTTTTTGTTACTTGGAACACTGTAGTAGAACCATCATAGTCTCATTACTCACATTATAACTCTTCAAATCTTAGTTGTACATTCTTTAAATTCTTTTGAGAAGTAAGAGAGGATCTAAAACGAATAAAGTTACCAGAACTTTATCCCATGTGAATAAGGGGAATTGTAAGCTGCATTTACAATAATTCTGAAAGAAAAACTTCAAAGATGGTGTGACTCTTTTTTTCTGCTGAGCAACTTCTGTTTCACTTTCTACCCAAAACAAATCCAGTTACCTTACAAAGAGCCGGTGACTTACTACTGCTGACGGTCACTTCAGATTTAGATTCCATCATGGAAAGTGCCAATCTATCAAGTAGCAAATATGGTTGCCCACATTAAAAAAAAAAACAAAAAACACACACAACAAAACAAACAAACAAACAAGCAAAACAAAAACAAAGACACACAAAACAAACAAAGAAACACCAAAAACAACACACCAAAACTTCAGCAATTATATCTGGAAGTGATGTTCCTTTACAGAACTTTTACATTCCAAGAGAATCCAGTCACGCACAAATATTCTGTTACTGCTTTTAAGTAGTTATTACTAAATCTTTCCAGTCACACTAGTCATTTTAACGATAGCAATTGTGTCACCATTCTGAAATCAGAACACATTACAGAGCAGCATAAAGAGAACCTGTCATTGAAATGCACTCATCTGTGCCTCCCATGAGCAGAAGTTAAAAGACGAACCTAAGCTTTTCAACTTCAGCACAACCATATCTTATGTTATGCTCCTGAATTACTGTGATAGCCAACCATTCTGTTACAGTACTGGGAATGCATTCTTTCATTAATAGCCTCTTTTTCCTAAGGAATCAGGAATGCAGTTACTTTGTGTGTTAATGCCTTCTTGTAACTATTGGATTTCTTCATCAATTTAAAACAAATTTAGCAGAAAGATTGAGTCGTTAAAGATATTAATAAAAATTTTATGTAATTCAGTGGCTGAGAGTACTAAGGCCCAAGTCAGCGCCTCCTTGAAAAGAAGGGTAAGGATATCTTAGTTCTCCCTGTTGTGTTTGCTATTAGCAAACCAGCTGATCAGTATGCACACCCTGGACAGGTGGGTACGTACCTTAGCTCCGAGCCACCTACAGTAGCAGCTACTTCTTGCCCAGCCTGATCGATGGATGATGCAGAAACTGAAGGTGTAAGAGACAGAGAACTCTGGAAATAATGCAGGAAGTAGTCAGAAAGAGACAAGAGATCAGATTGCTGGGAAATAGAGGAAATTAGGTTTTATTGGTTTTACTGCTCACAGATCTTGTTTTCTTCTTAATGGAAAAAACCAAATCCTGCAATGCTGTTTAGAAATGCTAATTATGATAAAGCAGGTTGCTAGCACATGCAGCTTATTGTGGTTTTATCAACTCCAATACAGCTATGATTGCTTAAATGAGCTTTAAAAATCTCATTGAAAAATGAGAAAAAAAATATAAACTACTTTCTTACTGTACAGCTATAAGCTTAGTTCACCTTGCTGCTTGGTCTCTCAGCATTGGACAATAAAAAAAAATTAGTTGTTGCTCAGATTTTTCATAGTACAGAAAGTTCATCAGTTAACAATAAAATGTGTGCTTTTACAAGTATGAAAGTGTCTTGCAAAGAAATCAGTTCATCCGTAAGAGGTCAAAGAGACTTATGTTCAGAGCTGCTACTTAAAGGTCATATTTCTAATAGTAGTAAATAGCATTATAACAGAGGCTCATGCAATGAGATCCATTAGGAGATGGAAGCTGAAGCTTGCCAAAATAAGGCTGGAAAAAAATGATGGTTTAAATTCAACCTGGAGAGGGAGACATTTAAAAGCATGGCACTTTCTCCATATCTGAAACATTTTAAATCAGCTTCCTTTTACAGGCCTAGTGACCAAATACAAACTGACACAGGAGCTACTGAGTTGTGTTTATATTCTGCACAAGATCTGTCTGGAGGGCATCGTAGTCCCTTTTGGTCTTAAGCTGCCTAAATCTAAGCAATAATGCTAAGAAAAAAAATCTTCCCCTTACATGAAAAACTAAGGGTTAATTGCACTGGTTTTCTGAATGACTTTTTGGTTATATCTGCACAATACCTTAGATATCTGTAGCTATTTGTGAGGCACACAAAAATTAGTAGAGAATCATGCTAACACCTCCAGCATTTCACTGTGCTGGACAGACTTTTTTTTAGGTGTCATATAACCAATGTCAAGAATCATAGGGGCTGGAGACAGTGAAGGATACTGTCTATGCCTTACTTAGCATAAGGCAGCCCTGGAGGTACAGCAGCTGGGTCTCTTCTGGCTCCAGCACCATTTGGCTTCTGTACCTAAGCATGCACTTTCCATATAGGCAACCCCATAATGGCCTAGAGCCCTACTATGTTGAGTCTGTAGCATTAAAAGTTTGTTAAAGGTGCCCACAGATAAAATTTTTGAAACGCCATATGGTTTAGGATGATGTCCTGTAACTTGGTTTCAGATAGATGTCCCTGTGCACAAGTGGTCTCAGATGAAAAGAGTTTGATCCAGTTTAACCCTCCTGCATGTGTTAGTTCTGCATTGTAGCCTGCTTGTTATGACTTTCAATTTCCACCTCTCCATTTTCAAAACTCTTCACTTAAGCTGTTCTTCTGTTGACTGAGGAGCCTGCAGTGTAATAGTGCCATATACCTACTGAATTGGTGTGCATATCAAAAAAGAAACCCATGTTTCCCAATATTCAAGAGATTCCAGAAACTATTATTTAAACTATATAAAGGCCAAAATAAGGATATTTTGACTTTTTTTTCCATTTGGGATTTTTTTTTCAATATTGACAATAAAATAACAATTTTAGATCACTGAAATCACAGAATGGGTGGAAGGGTGCACCACAGTGCTCAAGCAGGGTCATGCTAGAGCACATTGCACATCATTTTGTCCAGGTGGTTCTTGGATATCTTCAGTGAGGGAGACTTCACAACATCTCTGGACAGTCTGTTCCAGTGCTTGGTCACCTGCACTGGCAAGAAGTTCTTCCTTATGTTCTGATGGAAATTCCTGTGTTCCAGGTTCTGCCCATTGTCTCTTGTCCTATTGCTTGGCACCACAAAGAAGAGCCTGGCTCCATTCACTTGACACTCTCCCTTCAGATACTTATATAAGTATATATGTCTCAGTCATCTCTTGTCAAGGCTGAACATGCCCAGCTCCCTCAGCTTTTCCTCTTAAGAGAGATGCTCCTGTACCTCAATCGTCTTTGTAATCCTCCTCTGGACCGTCTCCAGGAGCTCCATGTCCCTTTTGTACTGAGGAGCCCAGAACTGGACACAGCACTCCAGATAACTAGGGCTGAGTAGAGGATGAGTAATTCTAGCTATCTAGACAGATAATACTAGTTATCTTATAAACTGTAAGTAGTATTGATGTTTTGCATCTCAGAACAGTTGTCTTTGTTCATGTGGTACCTTGGCTATCTGGTAAGTTTAATTTTTATCTGTCCAGTACTTCTTAGTTATAAACAGGATTCCTTTCCAACATGAAAATACACAGATACACACACATTGAAACCCACTCAATATTAAATGCTCTTGATCACACAGGAATGGACAGCATTATACATAGTTCTAAATACCAGTGTAGCTGCAGCCAGCAGCTGTCTTTTGCATCACAGTCACATTACATATATGGAGCTTCAGTAAAGAAATCACATCAAATCATCTTCTGCCAGAAAGGGATTCCATGAGAATGTTTTACAAGAACACTTCTTTTTTGTCAAAACTCCCTAAAATACTGTCAAAATGTTTTTGAAAGTTAATGCCACTTTATGACAACTATTTAATTTTAAAAAGCAGAGCAATAATTTTGGAAGGAAGCCTGGAATGAAGCTCTGTAATAAAACTGAGTTAATAGTAACAAATATATGTGTTTCATTTTGAACACATCAGCTTTTCAGTAGGAGTTTTGACTATATCTGACTTCAGTATTTCAGAGCAAAGGCTTTTGTTCTTTCTCAGCCCTAGACAAAGGTGTCTGTGGGGAAATTATCAAAATAAGACACTGAACTAAAAAATGTCATTTAGCAAACCTATCAAAAAAGATGTACTAATATATTTGTAAGGAAATTATTTCTATAAATGTGATAATATAGTGATATTATGCAAACACTTAGTGATATTAGGCAAACACAACTCATTCAATACAGCACAAGTCAATAATAGAGCTCTACAAAGCATTGTAATACTCTGTAAGCAAGAATGACAAAATAATTTGGGATTTTTTTTTTGTGGCGTTTTATCTAATTTCACTATAAAGCAATAAGGTCAGGATTGGGGGGAGTTAAGAATTATTTTATTTTAATAACCTTACTTTGTTTACTCATTTCCCTCTGCACATATTTCTCATTCCAACAGCAACTCTCATGTCTGTGTGAGCCAAAAGCCCCAAGGTCAAAGTCTAGGGTTTTCCTTATATCACAGTGTAGAAGAGGCAGCAACCAGTTGGCAAAGGAGGAACCAATTCTCCCCCACCTTTTGTTTTAAATGTCAAAAATATTCATAAACCGATAAGCAAATGTTATCTTGTGATTGTATTTGAACTAACTATATTTAGTCAGTTTTCTGACAGTGTACTCTTTAAGGAGTCAGTTTGAAGATTTCACTCTGTAATGCTTTTTAAGTATTTATTGATTTTTCTGCTCTCGTCACAGTGTTTGGAGAGTTTATCGTGATGCTCATTTTTTCCTTTCCAGTGAACTAGTCAAGAATATGATGTACTAGCTTTGTCTCTAGCTGTGTTAAATGTATAGTGTAAACAGTTTTAAAAATAGCAGGAAACACTTTAATTTTCTTTCCTGCGGGTTTATTTTGAGTATAGCAATTAGTCACTTCATGACAACGTGCACCATGCTTCCAGGCAAAAATGACTGTCAAGGTAACAATATCCTTTGCAGAATACATCTTGAACTTCATCTTTCTAGAAATATTGGAAGAAAAATTGCTATTTACTTTAGTAAGCTCTTCATATTCATGAAGCTGATCATCCCTCTCCTAAAGTCCACTTCATATCAGCCTGAACTTTTTCCATTACAATTCTTGAAGATCAGTGACTCCATTCACACCATTAGGAGGAGTCTGTGTATATTACTATATATTTGAAAGGAAAGATGTAAACAAACTTCAATCCATAGCCTTCTTAAGAAGTAACAACAATTCCTAATGTTCCTGCCTGCCACATTCTAGCCTGATAATTAATATCCTTTGTATGTATATTAGTGAATATAGCATTTTCCTGTTTCCTGCATTGAACTATTGAATCATTTTTCTATGCCTCGTTTAAAAAGTACCATATTCTATTAAGAGGTGCAATACATTGGTCTAATAAAGTGACTTTTAGGGCCTGAATTTATAAAGGGATGTAGAAATACATCCTGTTAAAAAAGAATAGGTGGGGTTTAGGGTTGTAAATGTCTGTGAATCCAAGCCTACGTTACATGCTCCCAGATGCTCAGATTAGAGGAAGCTATAGAATTTCCAAATATAGCCTATTATTACCACTGTTGAACTGCTAGCAATAGGGGGACTCTAGACAAAAGGGGCAGCACTGGAGCTGCAAAGATTTTCCAATTCTTAGGTGTCATATTTGGTTCCTACCTTGCAAGACTATTTCATTGTCCTGAGGCAGGGTATTTTTTTCTGTTGGTAACTTGTTTTGTGTTATACTGCTCAAAGATTTCTTAAACATCATATCTGGTGGATTAGAAACTAATCTCAACACTTTGTCTCTCCTGAAAATCTGTGGCAGTTAAAAGCATATTCTAGGAGAATCAGGCTCCCAGAGGCAGACACAAATACACACAAGAGATACAATCAGGTAGTAACTGGAGCCTTTGAGAATGAGGTTTGTTGAATCTATTTCTTGGGTTTCCTCTGGGTGATTAGATCAGCTCTTAACTGAGAGCCTATGTAGCCATATCCTGTGTTTCCATTTATAAAAGTCAGATAACACCTTCCATCTAGAATGTCCATCCCTGCACAAATATTTTTAGTATTCTCTGAGGCAGAAAAGGGTTGGAATCCCCATTTTATACAGAATAAAATATGGAAATGTGGACAGGTGCGGACAAAGCATTTTGGTCAAGTTTATAAATTAAATATCTGCCCAGTCCAGGAATATAACCCAGATACTCTCTTTTTCTTATGCTTTAACCACGGAACCATCTTTCATTCCTACTTAGAATGCTATCCCTGTTTTTAAATGTTGCAATTATCCTTTGACTGCTTTCTATTTAAAGACAGGGATATATACTCAGCACTTCTCTAGAAGGCACACCAGCAGCATATATTTGTTTTGAAGAGATAGTTCACGTTTCTTATACCTCCTGAAGAAAGAAGTCTTTATTCTCTTTCTAATGCCAACTTGCAATTTAAAAGTCAGAAAATTCTCTTATCCTCAGTATAAGAAAAAATAGTGAACTATTTTCAGATATATATTCCAGATAGTCTATAAATAATTGTTTTTCTCATGAAGATTGGATTCACTCGATTATGATTACAATTATTGCTTTATCAGAGAGAGAGTGTAATTAAAGTAGCATAATCTTTGTGTAAAATTCTTCTAATAATCTTCTTTAACAATATCCTTCTCCAAAATGAGTTGCTGTTAATCTGAAGAAATGAAATTTTCCTTCAGTTTTTTCTGATTTCCTACAGAACTACATGGCAAGGGTTATTGTACTGCCTTATGTGGAGACTATAATACAACTAAATATGTGATCAAATAAGCAAACAAAGCAAAGTCCAGTCCAGGAAACTGTGCAGCTCATTTCATTTCCCAGTCACTTCCTCTACTGGACAGAAGCACAATAGAAACCAGACAAAGCTGTTTATCTAACAATTAAGATAGAAAACATCACACTGAGTCATTCCAACACAGTCTACTTTACTGATTAGAGAAAGAATTTCAACAGCAGACGTTACATGAGTTAATACTTAAAAAATCAGTGTTAGCTGAAAATCTTAAGTTTTTCGGAGTTGTCTAATATATTAAGGTGAGGCATCTAAATTCAGTTCTGGGCTCTTAGGATTCCAGTACCTAGTTATATTTGCCTGAGCGAAAATTAGTCATGTTTATCATGAGATGGCTTCACGATATCTCTATCTTTTGGGAAAAAAAAGAAAGTCTGTGCCTGTGTAATTGTAGACTACTCTGCATAACACATTCAACCTCAGCTCAGGGTTCCCAATTTCCATCTGCTGTTACTATGTAAGGCCGTATGTTATAGGGAGCTGTAGCCATTTTTTAACAAAGACAATACGACACCACCAGTGCATTTATTTAGCTCATGCTCATTACCTATGTTGCGCTGGTGTTGACTCTTTAAAAGGTTGGGTAAGTAGGAGAAAATACATGTATACTTATGATGTACCACAGTATTACAGCCTTACCTGTGATTGTCCTTCAGCATTTGCTGACGCCTAACTGTAGAGCCAACTGCAGGCAGACCAAGTAGTGCTGTTTACTTGGGATTGCAGCATTGCTCACATGTTGCCTACTTCTATATGGAAAGCAGAGCATAGGGAGGAGGCTACTGGGTGCCCAGAGCTTGTTGCAGTATGGAGTTCAGAAAACTTAGAGGCTTAGTCTTGCCAGAAGTGACTCTGGGTGTTGTATGTCAATGTAGGTATCATTCCAGATGACAGACTCCACATATCTTCATGTAAAATTAATGCAAAAAGGAAACTATCTTTTTTAATAAGTACTGGCTCAGATAATATAATGTGTGCATCTGGTAATCATAAATTTTCTCTCATTTTAATCTCCTATTCCATTTTAAGGATAAATTAATAGTGTTTGGGAACGAAGAAACCTGTCCAGTGAACGTTAACATTTTCAAAACTATAGCTCTCAGCTGGAAATGATGGAATGACCAGTAATCAGCAGCTCTGGATTTCTGATGTCTAAAACCACGTTGGCCTTTTATAATTTAATTTAATTTAAAAAATGAGGTCATTTGGCTGCATGATAAGAACACAGACTTGTGAGAGATGGCTCCTGGTGAGCTCTCCAGGTTATATTTCTATCCGTGCTAGCTTCAGAAGATGCAGCTGAACAACTGCAACCTGAGAACTCAAGAGTACCAGAGCAGAAATGGGACAAGTAAAACACAAATGCTGAGACACAACATTTGGTAAAACAAGCATCAGGATCTGAATATAATATTCTCACTGCTCTGGAGAACAACACTTCTAAGAGTAGAACAACACTAAAACGAGTCAGAGCTGAAGTCTGATCGCACAGGACCTTTACTCTGTTTGACACAGCAGTTTATCAGTAAGCTGTGTTACAAACCACATGCTGCTAGTCAGAGTGAAACAGAAAAGTTGGTAATATTAGCTTCGTTATAAGGAGGATGGCAGAAGAATGTGAAAGCAGGTTTATTTGGAATATCCAGTTGAAGTTATCTGGCGGGCAGGACAATTCTTTGGGTCTTCAAAAGACCTACATGCGAAAGATCAGAGCTCTTTGTAAAAAGTAGCATTTGAAATCCATCCCCCATGCACGAAGCCGACGGAAGGTGTCACTGCAGAAGGTACAGAAAACGTAGCGCTGTTCAAAGCCGCGGTCTGTGCACGCCCAGCAGCCGAACCACTGGCTCTGCCGTGCGGCGGCTGTTATCAGGTACTGCACCAGCTGACTGGAGCGATAATTGCAGCTCCGCAGCCTCGAAGGGAACAGCACGCACCCCCTAGTAAAGAAAGAGCCCGCACGATGGTTTTTTTGAATGCAGACTGCAGCTCTCAATCTTCTTGGAAGAAGAGGGCTGCTCTGTTCTGCCTTGCTGTCCCAGGATGCATTAATGTTGGCCGCACATTTGTGATTTCTGCCCGCTGTCTGAGACTGCAGCTGTTTGTTCACACTCTAGAGACAGTTCAGACTTGTCCAGACACCAAACTAACTTCCTTATGCACGCCTCAGGGCATGGGCTCTTCCCAGAGCTTTTCTGCTTCCGCTCAGGCAGACGCCACAGCAGCAGCTCAGCTCTGCAGGCTCACACTTAATCATCCCAACGGTTAAAAAACCCGATGTGTGGTGCCTTTCCTTTCTACTACTGTTCATCTAAGGGAGGAATACATGTCATTTCTTCATGATTGGCTCAGAAGCTAAGTCCTTTCTTTTTTCCCAGCAAGCGAAGCTAGACAGAGCAGACTGAGGTCCCGGAAAAGTTCTGTTTACAGTGAGACTGCTTTGAAGATAGGAGAAGAAGGGGAAAGTGTGTTGGAAGGGGAAAATGGTCTTCCACCTGTACAGCTTGCTCAGGGTTCTGTATTACCGAGTCTCACCAGCCTCACTGCTTTTAAGGCAAAGGACAGATTTTATGATGATCACTAAACCACATACCACCACCCAGGGACAAGGAATATATGAACATAATAAAGCAGGTCATTATACAAAATGTGTTACTGTGACAATCTCTGTAAATGAGTACATAGATCCCACTGAAGTATAGCTTCTGAGATTCAATATAGCTATAATCTAGTTTCTGTATTCTTAGTGCCCATCTACAGTATCACCTCCCAGTACTGGAGAACAGGGAGAGGTGGTGGTATCCCTCTTCACTTGTCTTCTGTTCCAAATCTTACCAGCTTTCTGAGCAAAATCTCTGATTTATGAAATAACAGATTGAATGTTTCATAAATTCATAAGAGAATAGTGAGCTTCCTTGGACAAGAAGAGTCAGTCTTGGAGCACTAGCTTCCTGCGTTTCTGACGGTTTGCCTTGACAGACTGCTGTGTTGGACCACACATGTTCTGCATGCCCTTGTGTTCTTCTCCCTGAAGGCATTAAATATGTAGTAGCCCCATCTGCCATTCCATTCTTTTGCCACCTATAATTCAGAGTAACAGGACTCAGTAGCAGTGGGGGAAGAGAACAGGTTGTGAATAGAGAACAAACACAAAAATAAATTTTGTATTATTAAAATTTGTTCAGAATTCAACAAATTGTCAGTGCTGTTTGAGCAGGTATCCGAGATTTCAGCTTGTGATATCAGTTCTGCTCAGGAGAGGTAGTAACATTCCTAATTTAAATATCAAGAGGATGTTCAGTTTCAGATGCTAAAAAGGGATTGCAGAAGTCAGATCTAACTATAGAAAACGCAAAACGGTGCACCTACATCTCTTTCCTTAGATGCTTAATAAAATGAGATGCTGCTTAGACTGGGTTGATCCCTTGAATCTATCAATGCATCATGTCCTAGTCCTTCAGGGAGCTGCAGAGGAGCTACAGGTAATCAGTTTTTTCCCCCCTAGATAAACAAATTCCACAAGTGCATGAGAAGACACGACACTGTCAAGCACACCAAAGGAACTAAGTCGAGTCAAAAAAGGCACAATGTCACACTAGGGAGAACAAGGTGAGGTATGCAGGACACCTGCTCTCACTGCTGTGATGCCAGAGCCCAAGATTGAGATGGTGACGTTTGGGACACCCTGCAAGATTCAGCTTTTTGCCCAGCTCTTTTCTCCAGGTATGAAGGGTCGTATGATTTACTGTGTATGTTTTGTTGAAGTTAGTAATCTTTTGGTGTGTGTAGTTCACCCACTGGATGAAACGGGTCTGTGAAAAGTCAAAGGGTCTCATTGCTTTCAGATGATAAGTTCCATCTTGTAANTGTCACACTAGGGAGAACAAGGTGAGGTATGCAGGACACCTGCTCTCACTGCTGTGATGCCAGAGCCCAAGGTTGAGATGGTGACGTTTGGGACACCCTGCAAGATTCAGCTTTTTGCCCAGCTCTTTTCTCCAGGTATGAAGGGTCGTATGATTTACTGTGTATGTTTTGTTGAAGTTAGTAATCTTTTGGTGTGTGTAGTTCACCCACTGGATGAAACGGGTCTGTGAAAAGTCAAAGGGTCTCATTGCTTTCAGATGATAAGTTCCATCTTGTAACTTACAGCAATTTATTTTTTTTCATTAAAGATATGAGCAGAACTGCATTTTATAACTTTTGGGCTATTATTCAGAAATTTCTTTCTCTCTTCTTGTACATACTTTTTTGTACATACTTCTTAAAAACATAAATAAACTTGTGGAAAAATCCCAATAATATATGGGAATATCATTTGTAAGATCATACTTAAATTAATATATTTCTATTTTTACTATCAAAAGATACATTTATAGTCTTACAAAATCACTAATATAAGTAATTTTGAATGAAAAGTATGCAGTTGGTTGCTGTTATTTACACTAATCCTATTCAAAAATGCTTATAGATTCTAGAAAAGTCATAAAGCTTAATACAAATAAAGAAATTAATACAAGTGTCTTAACCTAAAAATGCATTATTTATGGTACACTATATTTTTCCTATTTTGGAAGTGTATCATCCAGTCAAGAGCCAAAGTACATAGCTTACATGAATAGTTACATATACCAGAGAATGCATATCAAGATACAGAGTAAAAGAATATTCATATACTGAAGCCTGTTTGGTAAGAAATACAAAGCACAAATACTAAAGAAAGTCTTTGATATTACAGCAAGATGATCAGGAGCTTCCAGAAATCATTATAGGAACACACTAAGAAACAGCTTCATTAACTACATATAGAGAAAATTAACAATACACAAAATTAACGTTAATTTTGGATATTATTATTCACTCAACCAGGTATAAATTTTTGAAGGCACAAACATATTTAACTTGAACATTTCACACAGAATTAAATGTACATGTCAGAGTCCTTAAAACATCTAACATATAACTGAGATCAATTTTAGGTATGGCTGTCACCTAAATAAAGCAGTCAAAATTATTGGCAGAGTTTATTTTGTAGGCCATGTAAGTTCATTTTCCATTTACTTTGTTGTCATCTGTGCATGGTTACTACTTCTCTTTTCCAGAATAGGCCTGTTCTGTTCCAATGTCTTTTGTGCTGTAAGATGCCATCACAGAGCTTCGGTGTTTGTTCCAGTAAACAGATTCCTCCGGCTCAATAACACTTTTCTCTTGGTTTGTTTGATGAGGCTGAGGTCAGGAAACAAAAGGATTTTGTTCTCCCGATACTGGATATTGCGTTGCTAGAGTTGCTTTCAGCAGTCTATCCAGTTCTCATATTTCAAACTTAGATGAAATAAAAACACTCCCATTGTCATTCACAGTCATGTTCCGCTTACTGGTATTCTACGGCACTTTTCCACACAAAATACATCCTTCCCTGGTATTAATTTCCATAAGTTCAGTAGGAGTTTTAATAATAAATGAAATCGGATCTATCTGTCCTGTACCAGAGTGGAAACGAAGGTTGTGCAGAACCTCAGAACTCGATTGGTTTTCAGTTGCTTCCTCACTTTTGTCTAGTGACACACATTTCACAAAGGAATACAGACAGCTCAGACACCTTCTCCACCTTCAGCCCATGAAATTTTAAAGGCACTTTTAGGGTCTTTACCTCCTCTTATCATGGAAATACAAGCTCTCAGGAAAGAAGTAGAACAGATAGATAGGGGCAGAAACTATTTAGCTATCTTAACCATAATCTGCACACATTCAGTGGTATCTGAACTCAGAGCTCCATAGTGTGAGCACATACTTCTGATACAGCCCAGACCTTACCATGGAGAGGCCTCAGTATGTACTTGTTATCTAACTCTCTATGATATCTGGTTTGTCAAGCACTTTCTAAAATTCTGTGTTTGGAAGCAATTATTTTACCAATAAACCTGCTTATTAGGATAGATAGATTTCACCACAGTAATGTGCAAAATTAAATCTTAAATTTTGTTCTTCTATCAGCTGATTGCAAGCAAATCCTTCCTTAAGATTCTTGCCATGAATTCTGGCCAGAGAAGCCTCTGTGGCAGTAATGCCAGGTTTAGCTCTGTGCAAGGCAGAGAATGCATTGAGAAACAGATATGTGCACCTCAGTAACATGTATCTGGTCTGTATCTAGACAGCACAGGCATTATCACAGTGACCTTCAGCAGCAACACTCACCATTCCAACAGGCTAAGCACTGGTCACATCCCAAAATGTTGATACAGTTGGGGACTCTTGAGAGCAAACTTCCTTTACAGTCAATGAGCCTGCTACACATCTGGACAATCTGCCCTGTGCATGTTTCCACTGCAACATTGTGTTGTTCATGATGTGATCAGGACAAAATAAATTTAAATTAATATTTACAATAATTCATTGCCATTTATTTTCAGAAATTTTAGTAAATGCATTATTTTCACATAGCCTTTTCATGCCAAAACAAATTCATCATCTTATGTTCCCCTGCAGGCAAAGACTTTCTGGCAGAAAAACATCACTGGCTTCCAAGTGGAGAATTGGAATATATGGCAAATATATAAAAATGTGGATTGTTTAATAATAATTTAATTTCTCAGAAATCAAAAAGCACATCAGTAGCCTTTTGTCTTTCCCAAACTGTTCTTTTGACATGCATCATAACCCATAGCATAAATGTCTCAGCTTTTAACATCACTAGAAATGTACTTCTTCTTATGTGAATTTTCAGACTGTTGTGCTGAAAAACATGAGTGAAATGTTGTTTTAAGATCTGAAATTTTCATATTCTGAACAGCAGCTATCTGCATACATGAGAAAAAGCAAAAAAGCTGACCGATAAAAATACCATTGCCGATAAAAGATCAGGAAGAAATTATTTTGCCAGATTCTCCCTGTAAAATAGGAATACATTTTTCTGGATATGTATTATTTTATTATTTTAAATATTTGTATATACTTGTTATGTTTCACTAATAGGAAAAGTAGGCAAGAATATGGACAAAGAATTAAAAGACCTTTAATTAGAGGTCACAGACAGACTAGTTTTGATGACTCAAACACAAGATGAGCAAGTTTATTTACTGTTAGGGAGAGCTTCTCATGTGTTTCACATAGTCAAGAGCCATCTTTATAAAGTCATTGGCCATTTTCCTGGGAATGTACAACTGCTGCCACAACAACTCTAGTTACATACCACACAAGTCAATTTTGTTGTTTTATGGCAATGGGACTCTACCTCATGGTATTTCACAGTCTACGTTTAATCCTGAATCAACTCTATGTACTTCAGCATAGTTTTAATCCCTTATTCAAAGGATAGATATGGGTCATCTTGTTTGATTAAAATTCTGCTGTGACCTAGTCCTCCTGTAAGGAGTACCTCTGAAGATATATATAAGTGTAATGGAGACTCCACTTACATTCTGGTCCTTTCAGATGTTTGTCTTCTGCAGCTTGGCCCTTGCTGCTCCGTGACAGTACTGATTAGATGTTGATAGAACACGATAGTTCAAGGACAGTGAAAATGCTTGCAAAACTGCTTCTGAATTATACACTTGCATTTTCTGGGAATTCTTTAGAGAACAAGCTTGCAGCAGACAGGAAGACATCCCTATCACCCCAGCATTACCAAAACAGCAACACACAGTGCCAACCAGGTATAAGACAGTGTATTTCTGTGATTCTTTAAAAACTGTTTAGCTGTAAACTGCAGTCATGCTTTTGTTTTGTCAGAGGTAATACCAGACTGGGAGAAGTATCATTA
Organism: Neodrepanis coruscans; assembly: GCA_013400695.1. NCBI lineage: Eukaryota > Metazoa > Chordata > Aves > Passeriformes > Philepittidae > Neodrepanis > Neodrepanis coruscans. Next base: position 57,479 of record VYZS01027509.1, on the reverse strand, counting down.
GGCTTTAATTGAAAACTAAAAGTGTTTTGAGTAAATCAAGGCATTGCTATGGATAAGCTTTAACTGTCATGATGCGGCTATGGGAGAAATGTTGTAAAGGTATTCTTTTCCCACCACTGTGATGAAGGCTTACAGTACTAAAGGGGTGGGATGTGAGAAGAAAGGACTTAAAATAGGCCCATCCCAATAAGTCTGCCTCTGACGGATGATGAACAATCTCTGACTTAAAGAATTAATAAAGCAAGCTGTAAAAAGGCTTGTGTATTTATGACATGCCTGTTTGCATCTGTAGACTGAGTAAGGTTAAATAATGATTCAAACTGCCAACAGAAGAATCTTTGCTTAAGTCTGATTTTGAAATTTATCTGAAAATAAACAGTATCAGTTAGGACTTCTTAACTGCCAAGGGTGACATGTATCTATTATTGATGGAAAAAATTTGCTGTGGCAGAACCATCTCTTAATATGGAAACACTGATCCACATTCCATTAATTGAGAATATACAAAATGAAATATGAAATGAAAATGTCTGCTCCAGCTGCTACAAGTCTGAAACTAATAAGAAAGATTTTGCATTAAATTAATTTTGAGCATCTTCCCATGACTATTATCATAGAATTTTGGAAGAATATATATCTATTTTATATATATTGGAAGATGACATATCAAGTCCTCATCTGAAATACATATTCTAGGGCAGTTACATTACTCAGAAAATACCTCACTCTAAAAATACACAGAATAAAGCCTATCAATGAAAATAACTGTATTTTATTATTAGAATCTAGAGAAAAAATGTAATGCATATTCTACAGTTCTTCTGCATGACAATCTAGCAGAGATTTTAGTTTTCTGTTGTAAAATGTAATCTAAAAACAATTCTTAAATTTGGAATACTTTAATACTATAATACCTCAAGGTTAACTTAGCTCAAAAACAGTACAATTAAACTTTCTGAATGACCTTATTTAATGTCACTGTAAATGTGGTGAAATAAACTGTCAACTCAGCACAGATGACTCGAAAGACAAGGTGGAAATTCTCCAAAGGACCATGTTGTTCTTTTCCACTAAAGGAAAAATTCTGTCATGGGAGTCAGTACCTGCAGGAGTTTCATCAGGTTAAATGCTTTCTGCCTTTTCCTGAAGGAATAGCTCTACTGCAGGTTCTAGCTCTCAGTTTCACAGGAGTCTGTGGAACCCCAGGGAGATCCTGCACTTTTTTAAGAGCTATATGCCTTCTTGTTGCCCTTTTACTACAACTTGGAAGCACAGTTAAAAGTACCAGCTATCCACTATAGATACTTGCATAACTGCTTGCCTTTAAAAAGTTCTCAGTGTGGAAAAAGTATCAAAGGAAAAAAATACAGCATATAGTAATTTTACAGACTATTCTGCACTGTGTACCAGAAAAAAGTAAAACAGATTCTATTTCTCCTCTAAAACCATATTCTAATGATAAAATGTTTTACCAAGTACAGATCAATTCAAGGAGTTAATTCAGGCTTTGAAAAACTACATTTAGTCACTTATTCAATTCTTTTCCAGTTAGTCGTTCATAGTATTTTGAGATTCAGTTCTTCATATTAGACCTAATAAAGCATCCATATTTCAAAGAAGAAAGTCTACAAATTTGATATACGGGATTATTCTATAGTCCTCTATTCCATATCAGCAAACCAAATGTACGTCACTGAATTTATTGAACTGAAATGAAGATGGCCATAACTGTTACTATGGTAATTGTTGTGCCTAAAAGCTCTAACAAAGAAGGGGAACCCCTTCTGGCCCTGTTGCCATAGAAAAGCAACATTTCTTGCAAACAGCTTCTGATCCTGCAAAGTGCTATCTGAGTGCTCAAATTATGTTAACCAGATTTATTAATGTACTAAACAGAGACAATGTGTAAGAGGGGAAAAGAGAACTATATCATGTGAGTATAAAATTAATACCAAGATTAGTGGTGGCTGTCACTAGTAGCATGTGTTAAATTATTTTAAGCAGAGATATGTCCTCCTCTGTGTTACATTTATGATTTTCTAATCACATTCACACAAAGGCATTGCGAAGATCAGTTGAGATGCTTCTGTGATATGATGTATATAGAGCAGATATGCTATTATAATTGTAACATAATTTGTACTCCAATGTAAAACAAGATTTTAATCACTCATACTTCAACTACGTGTAGATACAGTGCTTAAGGTCATGGTTTAGTGGTGAATTTGGCTGTGCTGGATTAATAGTTGGACTTGATGTATTTAAGTGTCTTCCAACCTCAATGATTCTATGATTCTATGACTTGATTACAGCAAGTAGCATTCCAAAGTAGCACAGATTTATCTTTAGGAGGTACAAGGATTTTTAGTAGTATTCTGGGATTGTGATACTGTTTAAGCTAACCAAGATTGGAGCTGTGGGATGTCATGAAGGTGCACTAACTTGCAGCATAAGTAGAATGCCTTAAATCAGGGAATAACTTGAAGCTGTTTGATCTGTAAAACAACTTTTATGTATGTGACATACAAATATATAGATCATAATTCTGTATGATTGTATGCAGCTCAGTGATATAGAACATATATCTGTATGATATATGGAAAAAGTTTATATTAGCAAACAAAAGTTTATATTAGGAAAAAGGCCAAAGTGGCAAATAGCGAATACATCAGGTTATAGATTGAAATTTAGCATTAATTAAAATGCAAGATAAATAAATTCTCCTTAAAACACAGTTAAAGCGGAGAAAATATTTGAAAGTCTGCTCTATATAGCAGTCTTCTTTAAAGACTTAAGTGAATATTCATATGAATTGCAAGTAAAAATGAGTACTCAGTTAAAATATATGGTCAGATTGTCACTTGTCATTGCATCATTATATGAAATTAATTAGCAGGCTCCATTAGTTTCACCATTTTGTCATATTGTAATACCTGAGGCTCACCTCATGAGCTCATTGAAGGGGCTTTATGCAAAAAAAAAAAAAAAAAAA
>VYZS01027509.1:9017-54430 GCA_013400695.1 Neodrepanis coruscans | reverse complement strand
AAAAAAAAAAAAATCCCAAAAATCCACCTGATGGATTTATTAAAGGAGCCTTCAGTTCTTTTATATCATGAGGCTGAACATCGGAAAACTGCTATGGCTTCTCAGGGGCTTAAAATAACACACTTTTACTGGCAAACTTTGGAAAATAAGGGAACGTGGCATAAGTTTAAAGCACACATTCAGTCAATGTAGAACATTTCACAAAGCGTTGACTTAGCAAATTCCAACCTATCCAGGTTGAAATTACTCAAATATCAAGAAAAGGGAATTAGGAGAAGAAAAAAAAGAAGTAAAGAAGGGAGAGAGAGAGACAGAATGAGAGAGCACGAGAAAGAGACAATTATGGCTACCACTTTAGATCCAGGGTAGAAGCAGCTAACACAAATCCAGGGACAACAGGACCATGACCATGTGAAGACCTTGTGGTGCCGATTTTATTTGCTCTGGATTTGCGTGGCCACCTCCTGCCCAGGTGGGGCTTCTGGTCTGCCAAACATTCAGGATTTGAATTAGGGAGTGTGGTGTGGGGCAGTGCTCCCGGTGTGCCAGCGACTGACAGCTGCACTAAAGGCTCTCAGGGAGGTGGAGTTATGAGGGCAGAGCTCCAATCCACTCTGGCAGAACCCGATCTGCCCCCTTCCCGCACACATAATTTTTTCGAGCCAGTAATAACTGTTTTCCAGACTATCACACATAGATTTCATAATTCCTAGATTCTTTAAACTGCCACAAATGTCTATAGAATATTATTCAGGCTAGACATCTGTGTATTTGCTGTAGTGGAAGGAATAAAAAACTTTAATAATAATAATAATACTAATTAATTAATATTAATTTAAGTAGATTTNTTTAATAATAATAATACTAATTAATTAATATTAATTTGTTAAGTAGATTTATTAATTATTTTTATTGCATTTGCCCTTGTGTTGGATTTCTAGTGTCTTCAATGAGTAGAACAAGTTTTAAAAATATATTCAATGAAAGAAAAATTTTCTCCTGGATGAAGAATTCAATCTTTTTATCTTCTTAAAAAACAGTATTCCAAATAACCATGCTTACTTATCCTCAGAAACCTCACCACTCTCTCAAATGTCATTTTATATTTGATAGTACAGGACTGACCTGACTAATGAATAATGAATAATTGTATTTGATATTAGACACCAAGATAATTGCACATTACATAACAATAGATGGGATTATCTCCTACTTTATTACATATCATATATTACATATTTTTAAATATAATACATTTCAAATATTAGGAAAATAATCTTATCCATCTGAAATATGTTTGGTCTCAGCCTTTACAATGGCTCAGCTTACACATGCCTATTGCGACAATATAAATGTTCTATGTATAAAAAAATTCATGATTAATAAAAAAGATAAAATCAAGATGCCTTAGTCTAAGATTCTTAGGCATTACCCTCTTATGCATATTATAGAACTTGTATCTCATGAAACTGATTTAAAATCCAATCTCCAGTCATCTAAATATCTATTGACTTCTCAAGTAAATTGAAAAATCAGTGCTGACAGCATGTAAAGTTACTTTGAAAATGTATTTAACCTATATTTACCCTGCAGGTTTTACCCCTTTTGGATTTAGCTTCTTCTGAGGCAATGCAAATGGGATAGATTTGGTCTTCTAATATCAGGCAGGCAAGTAACCCAGGAAATAATAGTTTTTTTACATATTCTGTATATACATTTCTTATGTAACTGAAGATCAGGGACATCCATGTTTCCAGTGCTAAGTGAGACAGTATTTTCTCCTGTACCAAAATCAGATATTAATTAGACTTGATTGTGAGAGCAGAGATGCATTTATGTAAAGGTGCATGGGGGAAAAGAAAGGGTATTATGAGAAGTTTAAAAGCAATAATTTTCACTCTCAATAATTAGGACATGAATATATCATTAAATGTATTGTGATCAAAGAATGCTGACTTAAGAAGCCCTTAAACTGACAAAGTTTACATTTGTTACACAGAAGATGCTGAGACAGTTCACAAGCACAAAGTGTTATTGTCAGGGGCAATTATTCACAGATGGTGGCTTATAGTACCTCTCATGTTGAATGTTACTTTTTGGGAAGAGGAGAGTGGAGGAGAGATAGAAAAACAGCACCCAGTGGCCTGCTGAGAAAAGGAGGAATGGCAGATCTTCCCATGAGCATCCTCCCCTGGGCAGCTGATGCCACCCACCATTCTGCTTTCCCTGCAGTGATGCTCCAGGTGACCTTAGGACCTGCCCCAGGCCCTGTCACATGTGTTGTTTCTGTGTATAATGTTGTCAGCGCCGATTAGGGAGTGCGTGGAGTGCTGCGTGCTGACCAGCTGGGAAGCTTTGTGCAGTCCATCATGGGTCTCCTCAGGTCAGCCAGCCTCTACAGCCAAGGCATGGGAGACAGGAGTGTGAGAGGGTGAGTCTTGGCCAGTGCTGGTCAGTCCCCAGGACAACCCACCACCACCACAGCAGGTGGTTTGCTGGGGTAAGGCCATGGAAATAACAGTATGAGAACAACTGTGTTGGGGCACCAGGGAAAAGGACTGAGGCTGTAGGGCAGCTTAGACCCAGGAACACCCAGCTGGGAGGGAAAAGCAGGGTCCACAAGGGCCAACAGAAGGCCTTTAGCAATTGAAAGGATGAAAACACTTAGGTACTGGGAGACACTGGGGAACATGGTTTATATCACATTTTATTCCTATATTGAGCAAATTTAGCACCTTTACTCAGAGGCACAAAGTGCATGGAACACTCCTCTGTCTATTCTTTTGTGACATGTTGTCATCGTTAATAAAATGGCAGAATTCAAAATGATTCCTGATTCAATAAAAACAGATGTAATGAGTTAACAGCCAGTTCTAAATCTCATAGACGTCTTTTAAAGTACTTCGGAGAAATAAAAAATATTCATGAGACATTTCAACATGGATTATCTAGGTGTCAAAACATTAGTCTAAGATTTGAGATGCCACAGTTTGTTTATATTCTGCCTCAAAGACTTCCCATATAACCTGTAATAATTCATGTGGAGACAAAATCCCAAAGGAACTCAGGGCCTTACTCCCATGGGATCTGCTCAGAATCAGTCTGTTTATATTATCTCATAGGACAGAAGGTGCAGTAACAGCCAGAACATTTCCCTACAGAGGTTTGTTCCTTTATCTGTCTCACTTTATACTTGCTCCATGACCACCTTGTTCAAAGGATGAGGCTGCCTGAGTTCTGGCCACCTACAGACCCCAGCTGTCTGTGCCACATGTGATGTAGGGCCACTGCAACTTCCACACTTGTCATGCACTCAACTGACATATCTGTTCTTTATCAGCCACAGGACATACTGAGAAAGGCTGTTGCTGAATATTGTGATGAGACTCAGCCAGGATGCAGTGGTACCAGCATATCCAAATGCACTTGAGGTTGCCTAGCTGAGTTCTGCTTTTTTTCCACAACAGGTGTCTACAATAGAAATGTCTGCATATACACAGGTATCTACAGGGAAACACATCTGGCCAACAGAAAGCCTCCCCGAGCATCCTGCCTGCGTTGACTAGCTCTTCATTGACTATAGCAGGAGTTCCGACACTTTGTTAAGGTGAAGATTCTTACAGTGCAGAAACTTAAATTAAATTGCACTCCTAGGTTTCATGACATGGTGTATATTTGCATTTGGAAAGTCTGAGCTAAAATCAAGACTTAGAACAACACAGGAATTGCACCACAGATGTTTGTTCTCAGTTTCCTTTGGCAAGTAAGGAGAAAAGTACTTCTTCTGCCTAACAGTGGTGTTCAAAGACAAAAATTACAAAATATGTTCCACTCAATAGTAAAAAAAAAATTAAAAAAAATTTCTAGTACATTTTCTTAGTCCTTGTATGTTAAATAAAAGTTTATATAATGCAGATTTAGATGAAAACTATTGGTTACATTTATTGATTTATCAATTTTTCCATTAAAAGCCTATTCTTAGGCAGCTACAATAGAACCTAATATTACAGAAGCACAGAATGGGTAAAGTTGGAAGGGACTAGAGTAGGTCGTCTGGTACAACTTCCTGGCTCAAGCAGGGTCATCCTAGAGCACATTGCACAGAATTTTGCCCAGATCATTCTTGAGTATCTCCAGTGAGGGAGACTCCACAATCCCTCTGGACAATCTGTTTCAGTGCTCGGTCACCTGCACAGTAAAGAAGTTTTTTCTCATATTCAGGTGAACATGAACCTGTGTTCCAGTTTCTGCCTGTAGCCTCTTGTCCTATTGCTTGGCACCACTGAGAAGAGCCTGGCTCCATCCTCTTGACACCCTCCCTTCAGACACTGATGAGGTCCTCTTCAGAGTTCTGGTGCTCTCACTGACACTGCTAGGAGAGACAAAGCTAAAGCAGTCTAGCAAATTTCAATGCATTCTTGAAGTATTTTTAGTATAATGTCCTGTGTTAGAGCTGGTTAAACTCTTATTTAGGTTCTTTAGCCTATGCTCTTGTAACAAGATATTGAAGAGGAAGCACTTTTTTGTCTGTTGCTTTCTTGCTTTATGCCAAGAGGAAGACACCAAGGTTTAGCATCTAAGGCTTTCAGATTTAATGTTTTAAGGTCTAATTCTGTTAGAAATTTAGTGCTGTTTCACTCCTGAAATTGTTGTACTTATAAATCCAAAATACAAGAATATAATACAGGTTGTTTTCTCAAAACAATATTTATTAAAAGACTGAAAATCTTGTTAGTTTAGAGGAAACTGATCCTTGTGGGTCCCTTCCAACTTGGCATATTCTGTGATTCTGTGTAAAGGTAAGCAAAATATATCTACTCTGAATTCTGTAAGAACTGAAGAAGTGGTTATAAATTTGGATATTCTGTAATACAAAAATATTTATCTTACTTCCCTGGATCTTTCTCTCGATGGGCTACTGATTTTTAAAAATAGTCTTTTAGTCAAAACTTTCAGACTTAATATTCAATTCCCTAGGGCATCTAATACCAACCAAAAGAAAGAGCCTTAAGCCTATGCTATCCAAAGACCCTCATATCCCAGTCCCTTCTACTCTGAATAATTTTGAAGATGAATTGTGAGAGACCTCATCATGATATCAAAGATGTCAATCAAAGATTCTTCAGAATTTTACTAATGCAATGTTGCCTATCATTTGGGTGAGGTGTCACTGTGTCTTTTGCAGTTTTGCCCATGTCTCTACTCAGGGTTCTCACTGCCATTCTGTAAGCGCTATACAAATTTCCCAATCTCCCTTCACTAAATTCAAAGGTTTTGGGGGCCCCTTTGATCTTGTCTTCACCTGGCTGAGCAATAAAGAGTGAATGTTTTGGATCCTAATTTGCATGTCAGCCATTCTGGCTTAACATATCAGATAGTATCAAGCTTATTCTACCTTTGAAGCAATAGTCTTTGATTTTCTTTCACAGTTTAACTAGATATAAACTGACAGACTAAACTTAGTCACAGAATGTCAATGGTTAAAATCTGTGTTATCTATATGATCTATATTATCTATATATCTGTATGGTTAAAATCTTCTTTGTGGAGTGTCTGGTCTGATTTGCTCTAAGAATTCCTTCCAGTGGGCCTGTACCTAATTAGGATGCAGAGGTGTGTTTGATTTTCTTCCGTGCTATGCTAGAACTTTGCTGGGATTATTAGTTCCTGGCCCTGCTTGTTCAGGCAATTATTTACAGAATTACTCTTTTCCAAATTGTCTGTAGAGAACGTAAGGGAACAAAGCTCAAGAAAAGGAGAGATTCTCGTTCTCACAAATCTAGGTTAGTTACAACTCTGGTCTCTCCTGATTACTTGTAGCCTTCACTGGCTACAATCCATGATTTTCTTCTCTCTTATCTAAGCTTCAGGCTGCTGTGTCCCATGCTCGACTTCAGCCTCTCTAGTACATATCTCATTCCTCCAGAGCCCCTTTCTTTGAAGGTAACACAGCAGTGTACATCCTCTTTAGCATTTATAAGTAATGGAGCATGGTGGGGAAGGAATTATATAAGAGAAACACAGATTTTAAACTAATGGAGATTTTACACAGGTCATAGGTATTTTCCCATGTTGGGATCCTTCTGGTCTACATATTTTCTACCTCATTCAAACCCTCCCCCTGCTCTGTCTGGGCAACATAATCAGCTTTCTTAGCACATAAACCAATTACCTCCCTATCAATGTAGACCAACAAGGCACTGGAAGAGCATTAAGCCACAACAAAGTTAGTAATTGCATTAGTAGCTGTCTTGTTTTTCTTTATTAAAACCAGGCATGTTTAGTTATGGTAAAGAATATTTGTTAAATTGTTACTTCTTTAAGCCAAAGTCCAAACAGACATATAAATTGGATGAAATTCCAGGCAAGGATTGTTACTCTGACTTTCTTGAAGAGTCTCTGTCCTGTGTGACATCAATTGAAATCTGGTAAACAAAGAAACTCATATCCAACTGAGAGAGGATTGATGTGGAAAAGTGACAAAAGTTTAACTTACAGCATCAAAATTAAAAATAAAAAAGGGAAAACCTCACTAGTATGCAGAGCAGTGAAGATGCTCTCATTTTGCTGGCACTGCCAGTATATTTTTAAATCAGTTTTATTAAACTGTAGTTTGAGTGAACAAACAGAAATTTCTGAGCTGAATTCAATTGTCTATTTTTAGTCAAACATAACTGAAAGGATGTACATGAAATACAACCAAAATTTATGGGTTTGGTACATCTGGACTCATGGACTCAATATGAAACTCTACAAAATTAATTACCTTGAAGAAATCATCCTCTAATAAACATAGAATTGTATAGTCGTTTAGGTTGGGAAATACCTCTAAGATCATTGAGTCCAGCCATTAACCCAGCACTGCCAACCCCACCATGAAACTATGTCCGTAAGTGCCACATCTACACGTCTTTTAAAAACCTCCAGGGCTGGTGACTTAACCACTCCCCTGGGCAGCCTGTTCCAATGTCTGACCACCCTTTCAGTGAAGAAAGTTTTCCTAATATCCATCTAAACCTCTCATGGAACAACTGGAGGCCATTTCATCTTGTCCTGTTACTTGGCACTTGGGAGAAGAGACCAACTCCCACTTGGCTACAACCTCCTTTCAGGTAATTGTACAGAGCAATAAGGTCACCCCTGAACCTCTTTTTTTTTTCCAGGCTAAACAACCCTAGCTCCCTCAGCTGCTCCTCATAAGACTTGTGCTGCATACCCTTCCCCAGCTTCCTTGCGCTTTCCTGCATACGCTCCAGCCTCTCGCTGTCTTTATTGTACTGAGGGACCCAAACCTGAACACAGGATTTGAAGTGAAGCCTCACCAGTGCTGGGTACAGAGGGACAATCAGTGCCCTTGTCCTGATGGCCACATTACTGTTGATGCTGGCCAAGATGCCATGGACCTTTTTGGCCACTGGAGACACTGGTGCGTCATGTTCAGTCAGTTGTCAAACAGCACCCCCCAGGTCCTTTTCCCCCAGGCAGCTTTCCAACCACTCTTCCACATGACTATAGTACAGCATGGGGTTGTTGGGACCCAGGTGTAGGATCTGGCTCTTCTTGTTCAGCCTCATCTCATTGGCCTCAACCCATGGATCCAGCCTATCCAGATCACTCTGCAGAGCCTTTCTGCCCTACAGCAGAAACACAGTTCCACCCGTCTTGGTGTCATCTGTAAACTGATCAAGGATCCTTTCAATTCCCTCAGCCAGGTTGTAGATGCAGATATTACACAGAAGCGGCCTCAAAACTAAGCCCTGGGGATCATCACTTGTAAGCCACCAGCTGGATGTAATTTTATTCACCACTGCTTACTAGGCGCAGCCATCCAGCCAGTTTTTAACCTAGGCTTTAATCCTTCCTTGAACCCAAGTATCTAGGGTATTAAAGATACAGAATACGGGAAAGTTGCAACTATATACTTACTCTGAAATCTGCGGAAACAGTAGGAGCAAAACTGGATGCAAGTACATCTAGATGTAATATAATCACTGATAGACAAACTAAGATGAGCAGATACAAACATATTCTGCACAGAAAGTTTCAGAGAAAGGAAAACACTTGTACTTTACATTTATACATTTGCTATGTTCTTCTGTAGAGCAATTATATTTTAAATGTATTATTCTGGAAAATAATTGCTTTTATGATTGAATTCTCTAATATCTAAAATCTTCCTCAAACTGGAGATTTTCATAAAGGAAAGGACCTTAAATACAGTGGCTGACAAAGCCTCACATAGTGAGAGTTCAGAGGCTGAAAAAACATGTATAATCCTGATCTCCCTGTCTTCTTCAGGAAGACTAGTCACTTTCACTTTCCAGAGAACTCTTCAGCTGTTTGTAACTCTTGCCTCAGTCACTGGTAAAACCTTGGTAACATCACATATAGAAGCAAGTAAAAAGCTTGTATAAGTAATGAAATTTTGTTTGCTGACAGCCAATTTGCTATATAAATGCTTATCATTACACCTGTCTCTTCTAAACAAGAGTGTATTCATTCTGGACAAAGCATGGTAGGGTTTTCCAGTAATCTTTCTCCACTGGCAACACCACGCAGGATTAATAAAATTCATCTATATTTCTAGAATATTATTATAGAATTTACTCCTTCCCTTTTTATTTCTCCCAATATATAGATTCATTTAGGCCTTTTCCTGTCACATGAGAATCTTCACAAATTTGGTATCAGATTTTCTAGCAAAATCAATCCTGATGGCATACTATAAATCATATTAACACAAAGAACTATTTTTCCAGGGACTGTAGTGCCTACTAGATGCCAGGAGACTGTTCTTCCATTCTTATTGTTTCCTTCCATCAGAGATTTACATTTGGTAAGTGATTCTGTAAATCTGGCCAAAAGTTTCATTGAACTTGTATTCCTGGCTCTGTAATATTTCTCAGGGCTGTGATCTCAAACTAAGAGCATCCTAGAAAGTCATTCCATTCCTCTGTCTACTGTGGAGAAAGATTATTTTAATAATCCTTTTCAATAAATTGGACCAAAATGGTCTTTTGAGGCATTTCTGGGGTCTTCTTTCTTCTTGCCTAAGATTTCAGATTATTTTGCTGATACAAAAGATGACTTTTACTGGTCATATTCAGGGAAGTCCAGCCATCTTGACATATCTGATTGCCCCTAACTTCCCTTTATATCCCATTTCAGTTTACTGCTATAGTTTAGGACAGTCTAAGAATTTCTTAATCATTTGAACAGAAGCTAAAAAATAATTATAATTATTTGATATTTTCTGCAGCTGCTACAACTGGAGTCCAAGGCTTCCCCTTTATCAGACTGGTAGTGAATCTTGGCCTGAAACAGATCATAACAAAGGTAATCTGAGTGTGACAGACATCAAATTCTGATACTGTTGATACATCCCTACCATAAAGAATGCATCTTTTGGAGTTCTAAATATGACATTTAAGTGAAAAGAGTGCTACTATGCTGCTTTACAGCTATTTTCCCTTACCACTAAACCCATGCTATGTAACTGAATTCTGCAGGGATACACTTCCTCTTTGCTATGGAGTGCTGTGCAGTTCCAGGCTGGCTTGAGTTTTAAGATAGAAATGTCAAGGACAGAAAAACTCAAGCATAATAAATCAGTTACCTTATATTGCCTACATCAAATATATGAACAATTCCCTCAGATCTAAGGGGAAACCATGCCAAAATTTCTAGCTTTTAATAAAAAACCTTGGTAGCCTATCAGCATAGGAGGAGTAACATGTAAGCTCATTGAAAAAGGAAAGGATATTTTGTCAGAAAGCACTTTTTTAACCTTAGTCATGTAGGAAAGTTCATTGTCTTCACCTTTTCCTGACAAACATAACAGGGTACATAAAAAAGAGGCATGTTAGATTTTGTCGGTAGTGGCTGGAACACCTGGAAACATGTACAGTGCAGGATATTATACAGAACCATATCACTACATCATAAAAGGTGGAAAATTGCAGGAAAAAAAAGGAAGCACAGTTATGTTCTCAACAAAAAGAAAAAAAAATAAAAGCAGCAGTAAGAAGTATCTACTTCAAGTAATTATGTTTGTATATTTGGAATAAGAGCATCTTTAAAGGTGTAATGGAAGTAGGGTGGTCTTACTGTCTGCTCTTTGCTACTTGTCTACCAATTAGTATAAAATAAAAATCCAGGCTTCTAGACTAGGCTTTTCTATCCATTTCTATAATATTTTATGCATAAACAGCACCTCACTACTTCTTTAGACCTTTGAACATGACTATAATTTTATTACTAACTGTTCTTTTCTTGCATTGTTTAGTAATTTCTACAGTATTTTTTATGCAATGAACACAAGAATAAACCAACTCAACATTTGTTTCAAGCAGTTTCCAGTTTTATGCAGTAAAAATGACCAACCCTGCTTTCACTCTAAAATAAAATGTTTCTTAAAAAAAATCCTGTCAGAGTACTTCATTGATTGTTATTGAAGTCAAATTACCTGTTTACTTTCTTTATAAACACAGCTAAATATATCCTGATACCAGCAGATGTACAATCATGAGATAAAATTGTTTGTTTGCTTTTAAAATTTTTCTGACTGTAACATAGTATTCCCACAGCCTTCTTTTGCTTGCTGAGTATGAGACTGAATAGAAAGTCTATGATTTAACAAATGCTTTTATTATCCAGGGTTTCATTGCCATTAGGAGCTTGTATAAAAACTATGGAGCTGTAATGGGACCATCCAAATTCTCTTTAGCTCACTACCATAAAGGATACTGGCAGCAGTCTACTCATGGAACTCAGACAACATACGTTGCTTCTTGACTACAATTAGCTTATATGTCCCATAACTGTAATCCTTAACGGATGTGTAATACACCGTAGTAATACAGTTTCAGCTACTGTATTCTAATTCTTTTTTAGCAGCAAGTTCATCTTTACAAACAGTGTACTTCATATACACATACATAATGCATCAGCCACAGGATTATGCATTATTAGAAAGGTGCCATGATCTTGTATCACCTTGCATGTGTGTGTGTATATACAATGACTAATACTAAAGGGTCTCACTGTAATCAACAGAAAAGAAGAGTTTGTATGCATGGGGCTGTATACACATTTATTAATAATTATGTCAGGAATTAACTGATAAGAGCTACGAAATAACCATCCCACCTTTGTTCTGTCTACTCTCTTCCCCTCATCTCTCTTCTCTCTGGCTAGCAGTTGCCTAAGATTTGGTCAAATTTTTTCATAAGATTTTGTTTCTGTCTTCACTGTTGCAACCTGCACCCTCGAAGCAGCCCTTCAGAAGTCCAAGAAGCCATTCAGATTCATAATGTGTGATGATCATTAGGAGCAATTCAGTTACCCACATGCCAGTCCACTGGCGTCAGTGGGACTACACAGAAGCAGGCAAAGATGGGAAGGCAGCCTAAGGGCTAAGTATTTCAAGAAAGGAATCCCTGACTCATGACCTTAAAGTATGGAAGCCTTCATAAATCACTTCTCCCACTACTGGATTCTTCCCTTAATATCTTGCCTTTGATGATTAACTTGAGCAACCATCTCTTTCCAAAGGGGGAGGAAGGGCACAGTGGAGAAGAGTGGGAAAAACTGACATTTCCCTTACTCCCTGCTCTAAGCAATATGAAAAACTGAGGCAAAAATTTGAAATTCCTCTTTATTCATATACTTTTCAGTAGAGAGGAGGCAAAGTGGTTGCTAATTGATAGAACTCAATTTCAACAGCTCTATGAAACATGAACAAACTCTCCCACATCCAGCTATAAATCAATACCCATTATAGGACTCATTCTTCCAGGATGATTAGTTCTAGAAATGTCACACATGCACATACACTCCCCAGTTCAGATGCATCAGAACAGGCCTGTGGGACTCAGGACAGCACTTCTACTTCATGTGGCTCTGAATCCCAGCTGCATCTCCATGTATAGGAAAATTCAGCTACGTTCATTCTTTCTGCAGTAACACCAAAGATGATTTGTAATGGTGGCCTATTTTTAGGGAGTAAACAAATATTTTAGGAAGCAAAAGAAAGATGCATATTTAAAAAGTAAGATCATTTGTATTCTCTCCTTTCACCTGGGGACATTAAAGCACTAGATGTGGAGGATACAAATCATGCACTTCCTTTCCAGCTTTGCAGAAGCAGTAGCGTAAAAATGGGGTAAAGCAACAGCAACCTTAACTGTCTTAAAAATCAGTCAACACTGAATGGCTGCTGCAGGACTGCACTGGTAGACATGTCTATTTATAGGGCACCAAATAGTGTTAGTGGCACTTAATCATAGTATTTAGCTTACTACCAGATACATCCCTCTAGTAGTATTATCACCTCCACTGTAATTTCATTACTATTAAGCATCAGTTTCCCTGGAATAATTCCCAGCTAAGGATATTTTTTTCCATCCCAAAATTTCTGGACACTAAATGGTCAAATACCCTCTTAGCAGCCTCTGTCTGAGTTCATCACAGATTTTCACCTGTTGACAGGGTGCTTACAGATGTCCCTTGCCAGGACAGCCTACTTCAGCAAACAGGTATCTGAGGTTAGAATTAGCGTAAACACAAAATCACGAAAAGCTTTGGTTTGCCTAACCAGAACTTAAGCCCAGTTTTATAGAAACATGAGCTTCCTCAGAACAAGCCACCTTAATCTGCACAGATTTAGCATCTCGTAAGAAACTGCTGCCTTGCAAAATACAGCCTCTTGATAAAATCTCTCCTTCACCAGGCTTTTCATCCTGTATAGATGTTGTTGACCAGCTCTCCTTCCTACTCAGCTGTAAGTCAGGTGGGTTTCCTTCCAGAACTGACAGCTTTGGGAAGTATCACGACAAGGCATGGGTGCCATCACTGCAATTTATTAATCCTTTTCTTTTTAGCACACAATCCATATGTCCATTACATGAAACAAAGACATAGGAAAAAACCAAACTTCCAGTATAGCAAAAAGACACATACTGTCCTTTCATAGTACTTTCATAGTCATACAAACCTACCTCCACACTCTCACCAAGCTACACAAATTTTCTCTTGCTTTTAAAAATTGTGGAGACCAGAACTAGATTTGCCAATTAATACTTCTGTCCACAGAGCCTACCAGTCTCTACACTAGTCTGGCTCCCCTTCCTCCTCCCTCTGCAGGATTTAAATGAGTGGCATGTTATAGGAGAATATGGAATTCAAACTTTGGTCATTATATATAATATAGAGATGTTTTACATGACAACAGGCTGTGCTCTGGAGAGAAAAGATAAGACAATGAAAATGCTAATATAAGGTTTATTTTTGCCTTTATATGCAATTCTAATTTTTATCTTTATATGCCCTTTTGTAAAGATGCAAAGGTTTGTAATAATTTATCTCTGTCGGGAGGAGATGTTCTTCCTAGAATTATTGCCTACTTAACTCAAGCACTTTCCCATAATATACAAATGACAATTGGAACAAACTTGTAACAGCAATTTTATTGACATTACTGGCAAACTCCTGCAGGAAAAAAAAAAGGCAATGGCTGTGGCCATTACACATTTCACAGCAAGTGACATGATGGAATTGAATGCTGTCACGGTTGAAAGCTTCAGGGATCTCACACACTTCATTGAATCCGTCTACAAAATGCTAAGTCTCACCATGTTCCCTCACAGCAAGATTCCCAGTCCACACAATGCTCATCTTGCCAAGCCTCTGCAGTGCTCAAGAAGATGAGTCAGACAAAGCTGCAGTAAAGGAAAACATAGCAGCATCTTAAAGAACTACTTCTCAACCAAATAAGCTGTAGCCATAAAAGCAGAGTTTGATACTTGCTACATGCAGAAGAAAAAGCCATGTATAGAACATTAATATTGAAAACATGGCCAAAAATTATTTTGAAAATACTTATGGAAATACTGGTAGTTTTGCTTATCTGAGAGAAAATGCTGATGGCTTTTGGACAATGAAAATGAAAGGCGCAGTCTGTCATTGTCACCCAGGATTTACCTACAGGTAAAAAAAATGCACCACAGCCATCCTACATCCATCTCTACTGCCTGTGGGGGGCCATCACAAGGCGTGAAGAAAGGATCATCTTTCGGACACCTTCCTGCCACCACCACTCCACTGCTATGCCCACTCCCAGCCCATGAGCACACAGCTTCCAAGAAAAACAAAGATCGAAGGGAAGAGAGAACAATGAAAAGGTACATGGGCAGTTCTCAAACTGCCCTAGATTGCAGTCCTGTGTCCCTTTCTTAGGAATTTGTCCTCCAGCTGGCTATAACTTTAAAACTGGAAAATCTGATGACTGTATCACTGCATCATTTTTATCTAAGAAAAATGTTCATTTTTGTAGTGTTTAATATTTTTGGTACTTTATGTATTGATTTGTAGCTTCTCATGCTTCCTAAATAAACAGATAAAAAAATAAATTGAACACAGTCAGGAGAAAAAGCAGATATTCTTGAGAAACCTGAACCACAGCTTTTTTTAAGCCTAGAATGCTGATAGTGCTGTATTTAGTGCCTTATTTGGTGGGAAAGAAGAAACCACTAAAAGATTTCTTCCAGCTTCGATTGAATGCTACATCAGAACAAAACTAATCTTACAGGTGACATTAAAGTAGCCAGAAAGTGATAGCCTTATTATTTACCTGTTTGGAGGATCAGCTCCTTGCTTTTATTGCTAGAAAATATTTTCAAGAATATAATACTTCCTAACCTGGAAGTATGATGAATACTAGCTATACTAACTAGTGCATCTGGTTATTATCATGGAATATGACAGGAATTTTCATACACTTCTAAAAATTAATCTCTTTTTTCTTAATACTTGGGGGGAAAAAAGCAGCTCAAGACAACATTCATTTGGAATTTGACAGTTTCACAGTGTAGAACTACTATACAGACAATCTGATCAGAAAAATGTAAAAGGTGAAAAAATACACATAAAGGGGGAAACCAAACCTGTGAAGTGCTACCAAAAATAAAACAAAATAGCAAAATAATGTTCTTGTCCCTTTAAGATACTAAAAATAAACAACAATACTTTCCCTATCAGATCCTGATGCTGCACTCAGCTCTATAGTTACAGGAGTCTGGCTGTGGGGAGTTCAGTGCTGGATCAAGGCACTGAGGTGTAAAATAGAGACATAAGGCAAGATTAACATTAATGCAAATCCAAAGCAAAGAGTACACAAAGGTCACAAAGCAGCAAGGACAGAATATTATTCAGAATACTCATAGATCTCAGCACTTTCTTCTGTTTATCTGCTGCTCATTTGTACCTTTTTTTCTCTTTTATAGTGCACAGCTGCCATTAACAAGGTTTGTCACTATTCCAACAACAAATATCTTTGAAGGTACTTGTCCATGGTGTTTGAATGGGAAAGCAGGTGAGTGAAGAAGGAAGTAAATGAAAAATCACATTAGTAACCATAGCAGCCAACAATATTTCATCCCAAGAGAAGTTTCCTCTCGTGGAGGTTGGGCTTCCTCTAAATGAGTCTCATACAGTTTCACAGTGATGGGGCAAGTCTTCCAAATGGTCCACGTGACTGTCCTGTCTCACTAGTAAGACCTTCCTGATGAAGAGGATTACTTTGCAGCAGCCAGGGACTGGATCTCTTGCATCACGTAAAGCAGATGAATAAATCTGGGTTGTAATTGCAGTTAACTGCCTGAGCTGGCAGAAGATAACAGCCAAATTATTTTAACTCACGTGCAATTGTTTGATTGCGCTGGCAAACTTTGCTCTTTTAGAGGATTTTGTTAAGAAACTATATAACAAAGGCCAGCTTTGTTTGGAAAGCTGTGGGAATTAAATTTCATCATAATGACAGTGCATTTAGCTTTTGAGTATAACAGAAGTTATGCATTATTGCCAGAGGTTAGAAACAGAGAGTCAAAGAGTCAGAAAGGTCTCATTTTCACATCATATGTTTTCTGGGAAAAAAAACAAATCTAGACAAAGAAAGTCAAGTGAGAGTGATCTTCAATCTCCAGTACTCAATCCTCTGTCCTTTGGTCCACTCTACTTCTACTAAAAATATCAGCAGAGCAGTCTGATGCTGGCCAGTTTACTTGCTTTGTCTAACTTAATTTGTTAGCTGTCCTGGGCAGGTAAGTTCACTGAGTACCCCAGTAACTGTTAAATATTTCTTCAAGGGAAGTACATCACTCACAGACACCAGGCAGTGAAATGTTTTTAACATAAAGCAAAGACTTTAAATTAGTGTTCGTATCTCTTTTCACAAACAATATTCAGAAGGACCCAAGAAAATATTATTTCAATAGATCAAAGCACAAAGATCTGTTCCACAGAGGGAATAATTACCCTTGTTAATACAAATTAACTAGTTTAAATATATGGTGTAGACTTAAGAAAGAGAAGAAGTTGTTCTTTTCATTAGCTTTCCAGAAATATAATAGAGGGAGAGACACAATTAAGTGATCCATTTGTAGGAGAAAAGCCAGGAACATTGCAGGATAAGCGATTTCACTCAAAGCACCAGTTTCTCAAGCAGATGAGCTGCATACAATTCATGGCTTGTCAATCTCTGCTGTTTCCCATCTCTCACACTATTCTCACATATGCCCAAGTCAACTCTCACCACCTACATACAGTTTTTTCAAGAAGTATTTAGTCACTTTGGCCAGAACTACTAGAGGTACATAGTCACAGGAACCTAAACAGAGGTTAAACATCTTAAAATCTAGAAGAAAAATCCTCTGATGTTTACCATGGTATCCACATATACTATAACACCATTGTGTCTGTGGTAAATGTGGAATTTCATTGGGGCTTTAAATCCTGCCTTCCCACCTTCCAAAGCCAAGGTGGACTAAAGCACAGGGTATCTATCACTACCTCAAGAAGAGAATCCAGCCTAAAGCAAGCTGCTGCCCTTAGACCTCTCAACATTTTCACTGCAATTATGAAACAGGATAACTCATTAAGAATTGCAAAGTAACAGAAAATACAGCTGTACATAAGAATAGTAAATCTTTTGCACATTAACATATTCACCTTGATTTCTAATGCTATTTAAACAATGAGCAGGACATTTCAAACACAGCTATAGTGATACAGTAAGTAAATCAGAAAGGGTATGAGATTCTGTGGTAAATAGTAAGATCTACAGCATTTGGTAATTCAGATGGGCAGGTGGGAGTAGGTTGAGAGGCCAGTAACAGATCACAAGGAATAATTCAGTAAGAATAGGAAGGAGAAACTGAAAGCAATAGAACAAGAGGTCTAATCTGCAGTCAGAAAAAGAGCAAGAAATTTAGAAAGACAACTAGGTTACACAAGGTAGAGACAGCATACAGGTGATTTTAGGAGTTTATTTTTAAAATGAGAAATGAGGAGTGAAATAAACATGATGGCATATTCAAAGATGACTAGTTTAATAAATTACTTAAAAGTGAAACACTGCATAAAAGGCATAACAGATCCATGATCAGTATAATCAAGGCACTTCTTTCGGCTCAACTGCTAAGTCACAACGTGACCTTTAGCAGGTCACTTTAGGATACATCCAATAAAGGGCTCAGGCATCTTAAGCCTGACTTAGGCAGATTTGAGGTACCTAAGTGTAGAAGTATGACCTAAACACCCTCCTCAGTTGCACACTAACCCTGGAGGAGCTTGTCACTCCAAAAAGTCAGATGTATCTACTGTTCAGTCCTCCGTGCACAAGTTTGCAAGGGTGCATGGTGTTAACTTTCAGTGTCTTACCACTGCTCTCTTCTGGGCTGCACATTTAGGTGCCCTTTTTGTGGAAACATGGGGACAAAGGACAACTAACACAGGCTGGGATTTCACCTCAATATGTGCCCAGAATCAAGCTATGCTCCTTTTCTCTCTTTTGGCAGCATAGGCAAGGGCAGAAAAATGGCTCAGCTTTGCTTGAGCAGTGGCCTAGAAATGGCTGTACCAGAGTGTGTGTATCGCCTGCCCTTGACTGAGTCAGTGAGAATAGGAGCCTTAGTCTCCTTTTCACCTTAGGGAAGACAACCAATCATTGAGACCTAAACCCATGAGTGGGCTGCAGGCTCTGGATTGGAGGGAAATGTTTCTTGCAGCTCCATTTTGGTTACCTAAGCTGAGAAGACAGCAAGGAGCTCAGAAATATCCCTGTGATGATCATACTCAGCACTGAGCTGTTGTTAACTGTTCCCAGCTCATCAGGTGAACTTCCTTCACTTCAGAGATGCTCCATGAAGTACAACAAGTAGGGTGTGCATTGCACACAGGACACTTCATTAAGTGGAAAAATATATTGTGGCATTTGAGTGAAAGAAACTAATGAAAAGTATTAAAAGAAAGAGAACTTTAAAAAGCAACTTTCTGCATAATTTGAAAATGTGCTTTAACTTCAAATCCAGGTAAAAAGCAATGTCATTGAAAACACTGGATTGATTAAATAGCACAGCTTGGATAGAAGTGTAGTAACTTGTAAAAATATTACAAAATATGAATAATCCACAGATTCTTTGAAAACAGAATGGGTAGACAGAGAAGTATCCTAAAAAACAATGAAAGAATTTCCTGTTTCAGCTTCGTGAACTGCATATTTTCAAATTACCATTTTATGCTCATGAATGAACACCTTCTGTGAGGTTTTTTTGGTAATAAACTAGTTTCCTAAAGAATGATGATACTCACACATATTACTTTAATATGTAATTGTTCCAGTAAATGGACAGATAACAGTTTGGTGTTAAGTTGCGCAGAATTGCTGATTTTGAGACAAAATTCCTGTTGTTTCACAAGTCTAATTATTTTCCTCTTTCAGTTTCAGTGATGATTTCTTGAAAGTGAAATGCAAGCCCAGAAATCTGTTCGGTCTGTAAACAGCAGCATGAAAAGGGGATGTGCTGCAAAACAAATATAAATTATGAGTTGTAACCAAGATGAAGAAAATTGAGGTTTAGACCAACATCACTTTAGAGTTCGAACAGCAACATTACCTTCACCACAGTGCACTTAGCATGCATTATACATTTTGCAATCTAACCAGCAATAAATGCTGAATGTATATAATGCATCTACATTAAAGGTGACCTGTAAAGAGTCAGTCATATGTCCTTTCTCTTAGTGTTTATGTAATGATCTCAAATAGTCTAATTTCTAATTTTTCCATGTGTTAGTTGTATTAGAAATTCAGGTACGCTTTGGGTTAACATACTTTATAGTGTCCAGAGAACTACTTAATTGTGAGAACACAAAACACAAAAAAGTGAAAATTGCCTAGTTTTGGCCAGAAGCTCAGCAATAAAGGATAGCTTATGTGGTTGCCACTAAAAAAGGGAATGGATTTTCATAAGCTTTTGTTAGCTATTTTAGTAAAAGATTTAATTTTCTAAAATTACTAAATTCCAAATTATTACTGAGAAAGTATTTACTTTAGAGGTTTCATTTTATGTTGGACAGAGTAATTCAGAAGTCATCTAAAACTACTAAAAGAATCTTGCAAACTTGAGTGAGCCTTTGGTATGAAAGGCATGAAAACACAACAGTTGAGTAAAATAAAGGCCTTTAAAGATGTTCTTCCAGGTGGGTTTTTTATGGAATACTGATATGCCCGACTTCTGTTTTGTGCGCGGTTTTGCCGAATTCTGCTTATCCCTTCACCTACCACCCAGTCATTCCTAGTTTGCAGGCTTAATAGGGTTGTAATATTTGGGCTCCAGTCCCTGCACATTAGTTTCTTTATCCGTTCCTGCCGCGTTTTACAAGCGGGGAAGATCCCACTGTCCGCGCCGGGCTCTCCGCCGTCCAGCGCCGCAGCGTCGCCGCTCCTCGGCCGCCGGGACGGGCGGAGCGGGGATTGCCTTCAGCACAACTCGGACCGGCCGCGCGGTGCCGGCAGCACTCACCGAAACCTCTGTCCCGGCCTGAGGAGGGACACCCCGGGCTGCGGCACCGGGAAACCACCGCGCCCCCGCCCCGGACACACCTGGGAACGCGCTCCCGCCCCGGCGCGGGAGCGGCGCCGTCCCGCCGGCACCTCGGCCCGGAAGGGCGCGGCGGCCGCTCCCGCCCGCTCCTGCCTCACCTTCCACTCTGCCCTCGGCCCGCGCCGGAGGCCGGGGAAGGCGTGGCGGGGCGAGTATCCAGTGTCACTCCCTATCCACCCCCAACTGCTCTCCCTTCCCCAGCACTGCTCCCCCGCTGATTCCCTGTCTCCCGCATGTCTCCCGCATTGCTCCCAGCGTCACTCCCTGGCTCCCCCCACCCAGGCCATTCCAGTATTCCCAGTATCATTCACTGGCTCCCCTCAGTTCTCCCAGTTCACTCCCTGTATCACTCCTTGGCTCCCACTCCGTGCTCTCATTCCAAGTTCTTTCAGTATCCATTCCCGGCTCTTGCCAGTGTTCCCAGTTCTCCCTCACTGAACCCAGTGTCACTCTCTGGCTCCCCTCCAGTGCTCCCAGTTCCCTCCCCGTGCACCCAGTATCGCTCTCTGGCTTGTCACTANTCTAATTTTCATTGCTGGAGCAGCAGCGGCGGCAGCAGCAGAAGCAGCAGCGACGGGGAGTATGCGGGGCCGCGGGGCGCCGCGCCGCAGTGGCGGCGGCGAGCACATGGCATAGCCCGGACCGGCGGCGAGCGCCGGGCCGGCGTCACAGCGGGTCCGGCGGGGCGAGCGCGGCTCCCTGCATGTGGGAAGTGCGGAGGTGAGCCAGGGAGCCCGGCGGCACCGGCGAGCACCCGGCGGTGCAGTTCTGAGCCGGCCCGCCATGGATTGCAGCCTCCTGCGGACCTTCGTGAGCCGATACGTGAGTACCGCCGGCCGCGGGGCAGCCCCGTCGTGTCCCGGGCTCGCAGGCAGGGCTCGGGCAGGAGTTGGACGGTGCCATGACCGGCTGGGCGGCCGGGGCAGCCCCGGGGCCGCCGCACGTGATGCCCGGTGCGAGCGGAGGATGCAGCGCTGGGTGTCGGTGCGCTCCCTGCAGCCCGCCCGCCCCGCGGGACTGTCCTTCGCTGCTCTGGAGCAGCTTGACCCAAGTTCACAGCACTGCAATTTACAGTGTGCTGAGATAGATAGTTACCGGGGCAGCTAAAACGTTTAGTGGCTGTAGTTTTTTTGGTCTCTGTTTGTTTTTTTTTTCCTCCTTGTTATATTGTTTTAGTCATTTTTTTGTGGAACTGTCCGATTTAAATACACTGACGAATGGCTGAAATAGTCTCAGGTTTTTATAGGTGTGCGTAGTAAGACCCAAACACGCCAAACTTGAGAGTACATCGGGGAGAGCGAGTTTATTTCGCCTGTAAAAGCCCACCTGGCTGAAATTCGAGCAACTCGTTAGCATCCGAGTGGGTCACAGTGTAGGCTGAAGTGCGTCACAGTCCGAGTCCAGTTCCACTGAACTAACAAATGCTCAGGATAATGGTTAATTAGATAGGCAAAATGCTTGTAAGTGCAGGATTGTACAATGAAAGGGATGGNATCACTCCTTGGCTCCCACTCCGTGCTCTCATTCCAAGTTCTTTCAGTATCCTTTCCCGGCTCTTGCCAGTGTTCCCAGTTCTCCCTCACTGAACCCAGTGTCACTCTCTGGCTCCCCTCCAGTGCTCCCAGTTCCCTCCCCGTGCACCCAGTATCGCTCTCTGGCTTGTCACTAAGGTTTCAGTTCCCTCCCAGTGTCACTCCCTGTCTCCCCCCAGTGTCAGCTTCCAGGCTTCCCTCGGTGCTCCCAAACCCATTCCCACTCGGACGCGTTACCGCCGCCCCTCGCGCGCGAGATGGGACGNGCGCTCCCTGCAGCCCGCCCGCCCCGCGGGACTGTCCTTCGCTGCTCTGGAGCAGCTTGACCCAAGTTCACAGCACTGCAATTTACAGTGTGCTGAGATAGATAGTTACCGGGGCAGCTAAAACGTTTAGTGGCTGTAGTTTTTTTGGTCTCTGTTTGTTTTTTTTTTCCTCCTTGTTATATTGTTTTAGTCATTTTTTTGTGGAACTGTCCGATTTAAATACACTGACGAATGGCTGAAATAGTCTCAGGTTTTTATAGGTGTGCGTAGTAAGACCGAAACACGCCAAACTTGAGAGTACATCGGGGAGAGCGAGTTTATTTCGCCTGTAAAAGCCCACCTGGCTGAAATTCGAGCAACTCGTTAGCATCCGAGTGGGTCCCAGTGTAGGCTGAAGTGCGTCACAGTCCGAGTCCAGTTCCACTGAACTAACAAATGCTCAGGATAATGGTTTAAGTAGATAGGCAAAATGCTTGTAAGTGCAGGATTGTACAATGAAAGGGATGGGAACTGCAAATTTCTGCTTTTGGGCATAGAAGAAATTTTAAAAAGGTGGGGAGAGATATACATGTAGCTTTTCCTCCTATACTGGAAGTACTGTAAGTGAGGAAACTTCGGTGCTCTGACCAAGCAAAAGTAAATACACTTAGTTGTGTGTGTGTCAAGAGCTATCTCCACATAATACAAGCTGAAGTCTGTCTCTTTGAAATAAGAGAAACAGCAGAGGTGAAAAATGGCTGGATTTTTTTTCCTCCTTTTTACAATACAGTATTATGTGGAATGAGGATAGACTAGAGAGGTGACTACTGAAAGCAGCTATGTGTATATGGATCCTTAGAAAGTGGCCTTGAGGGAGACTGCTCGAACTAATGTGTATATTAATAATGAGGTGTAAGAGAAGCAGTAGTCTCTATGGATGTATAAAGCTCAGGTGAGCTGTGCTGAGATCTGAAGCAGGTAGAATCACTTTGGGTGTAGAGATCTGTCAGTGCTGATCTAACTGTTGGATTTAGTTCGAGCTTTCGTGTTTTCGTTTTCGTGCTCACATTTCATCGGGAACCTGTACAAATGGCACATTGGTTGTGCACACAGCAAGTGTATGGTAAATCTCGTGTGTGTAACATTGCTGCTAACCTCATTCGAAGTGGGCTTAAGCATCAGACATGAAGGAAACAGGCTGCAGTAGATGCACAGGAGAAGACAATATGTGGAAAATAAGGCACTTAAGTTTTTAAATTGTGGACTGTCACCACCCTCCTGCACTGCTGATGAGACTAATTCAGCAGTCTGAAAGATAAATGAATCATTATTATATCCTATGTAATCAAGCAGTCTTGTTTCCTGTGTCACACTATTTTCTGTACTGTATGTATGCCAATAGGCTATGCCTAGGTCATTGCCCAGCTGTTCCAGGCTGCCTTGTATATTTTCATCTGTTGCTTCTTGTTCTTTTGCATGCCTTTAGTGTCTTAATTCTTTCTTCTGAGGAAAACTAATTTTGAAAAAAGCTGCTGTAAGCAAATTTGTCATTTCAGTAAGGCCATTAGTATCTGGCAAGCTGATGCCTGTGTTTTGTTTTTGGTCCTTTTTTATTTCCATGATTCAACACTTCTGCACATCTTCCACAGTGAGAAATGAAAAGTATCTTAAAGGCTGGGCTTGGATGTGTTGGCAGTGCACGAGTAGTAGATGTACATGTCAGTGGTATCACTCCACAGTTGTCCACCGAAGCTGTATAAATGCCAGCCAGGCCACACAGGTGTAGGTGTGCTTGCCACTTTCCAAACTGCTTTTTAATAACGGAGACAAGGAAGCGACTCTTCTGTGGGAGAGTTGGAGTGGAGAGTTACGTTTTGTGTTTCTTTCAAAGTAAGCTTGAACTTGGGTTTAGTTAAAATCTGTACAGAAACTTTTCAATGATCCGGGTCCTAGAAGTACAATTTTTTTTCCTGCAAGTTGTGTCCTGGAGTTGTTCAGCTGCAAGTCCTTGCCAGAGCAGTCTGGCCTGTGGATTATCCTGAGAACCTTGGCTGATGCAGATTGGAAATGTTGGGGTAGATGGGAGCTCTTATGGTACAGTCTTGGGATAACAAACAGTCACTAATGGAAACTTGTAATAGGATGGTTTCTAACAGTTCTGCTTTATTTCTTTTCTGGTACCGTTTGTTGTAGGACATACAGGCATAAATTAAATACCAGAGTTCTTGTTGTGATTGTGAAGATTCCCCCCATTTCCCTTTTCCTTACTGTGTGGTTGCTGTCCCGAAGCAGTGCGAAATCGTGTATGTTTCCAAGGCCCAATGCAAGAATTGCACTGACCAGGTACTGTCAGTTTCCTGGTTAGCGTTTTCAAAGACTTGTCTGCCGTTTTGGCTGCATTGAATTTCATGTTTGTATCTTCCAGGCACTGAACAGTTTAGCAAGGTGGATTGATTAAAATAGATGTTCATCATATTTGTGATACTCTAGTTCATATCTCTTCACCAAGAGATGCTGTAGTCTCTTAGAAGGACAGAAGGAATTATGTTTTTATCTTAGTAAATTGTTTAATTAACATTGTTGTTCTGCCTCTTTAGATCATCGTGTAAATTTTGTTTGTTTTCACTTTGTCTCTTCCTGTTATCATTATTGCAGCCATACACAATTTACAGGATTGATGGTGAAGAATAACTTTCTGTAGAAAAGGTGTTTGTTTTACTGCAGTACAGCTGACGTGAAGTTCATTGTAGTTTTCCAAATCCTTTGTGATTCCCTCAAGATGGTATACAGCAATGTAATTTTTCTTAATTGTGTCTAATGAGGTTATTCTGTGTAATTTACTGCTTTAAAATGTGTATGAGCTATAGTAGAGGCATCTAAGTCATAAAATAGGAACACCTTTGTATGCAGCTTTGCCACTCTGTGGAATCATAGGAACTGAATAAGCCTTCTACAGTAAGATAAGTAGGATAACTTTTGTAACTGTCTTGTTTAATTTACTTTCCCAAATAATGAAAATGGCTGTATGGGGGTAGTATGAAAATTGTCTTGGGTGGGCTATACTTTTTGTCACATACTATACAGAAATTCTGCCTTTTTTTCTGGATGTTGCTTTTGCATCAGACAACGTGCTCCTGTCTTTTCCTTGAATTGTTTGTGTATTCTCCAGAGCCTGTGTGCTACCTCAGGGAGGGCAGCCTCACAGCCAGAGAATGCAGAATTAGCATGTACTATCCTGTAAGTCTCATGCAGAACCTGCTGTGTGCTCAGTAACAAGAGGAACTTGTTAGTTTAATATTAAGCAGTAAACTATTTAGGGAAAAAAACAAGAAGACAATGGCAATTAAAACTGTCTCCATACAAGATTAGCTTTTGTTTTATAGTTAGATTATTTAGGACACTATGGATATCATCAAGTAATGTGCTATGCCTATATAACTGCAGCTGCACTAGTTTTCTCTGGTGACTTAATTCTTGCTGATCTTAGGACTTCAGAAGTCCCTCCTCTTCATAGTCAAAAGATTATATTCAAACAAGTCTTGGTGACATCTTTCAAAAAATGAATACTTACTTTCCTTAATAAAACATGTGCATATGTCTTATGTGTCCATGGTATCTGTTTATGGTTGAATGTGGATTTGGATATTCCTGAATATTGTGGATTTGAATACATCTGGACAATCTGGGAAGATGCTCCTCTTCAGCATTATGTCTTTTTTGACAGTAAGTGGTTGCTAAACATCTTGCAGCCTGTGGTGGCAGTCTGTTCTGTATTTGTAAGACAGCTAGCCCTCATCAATAAAAGCTCCTGAGCCAGGTTGATGGCTTTAGGTTCTACAGTAAATTCTGTGGGGTCAGGGGTATGTATTAGTGAACAGTTTTGCCTGCAGTATGCAGTATACTGAGAGATTTTGCCAGTTACTGCTTCTCCTCTTTCAGATTCTGCTGTTACTTCAGGGTTACAGTACTGGATCTCAAGTATTTTTTGCCTGTGTAAATATCTCTAAATGCATGTAGTAGTAGGTAACACTTGTTTCCAGAAGGAAAGGTGATTTACTACAGCTCTGGATACTGGGAAACTGCTGGCCTATTAGCTGTGCAGGTATTTGTGAAAAATCTCTTTTTTTGGGGGGAGATTGGAATAAATGCAAATGGATGCTCTATTTTTCACACTTGTAAAAGTGGCTCATTTTTAATCGTAGTTTGAGAAGATGGTTGACTAGTCTAACCAGGAAGTTAGGTTAGGAGTTTTTAGCCCCTAAAACTAAGTTTCATGGCAGCCTATGGCTTTTTCTCATAGTTTAGATAATTTTTTCCTAAGTATTTGACTTGTGTATGTAGTCTTAGTACACATAAATGAATATTGAGCTTCAGTTTATTTATATATGTAGCTTTGATACAGCAAAGGTTGATAACTCCTTTGACCTGAAAGTTGGCAAAATTTAAGCATTGGTTCTCATGTATTTGTGTCTTAAAGGACAGTCAGGTGTTTCAGATGACCTACTGGTTTTAATCTTCAGTTGATAGATTTGAGGGTACCCTTGTGGTCAGGTCTTGCCTTTGCTTGTATTTGTTGTTTTCTCTGCACTCTGGCAGATGAGTGTTAAACTAGTGCTGTCTGAATGTTTCTTAGTCAGGGTACCTGTTAACATAAATGCAGTTTTCTTCCTAGCTATCACTTAAATCAAAAGGTTTGTGTTGATTTTTTTTTTTTAATTCCAGGGATATGATTTGAAAAAATGTTAAGCTGTTTTACATGTCCTAAATATGCTTATATACAGACTCTTTGTCTGCTCACTGTCCTCATGGCACAAAAGATGTTCTTACTGAAGCTATGTGTGTATTCGTGAGTCAGGAATTAACTTGTAGCTTTTAATTGTTTGTGTCTGTCCCTGATGTGTAACGCATTTTTGTTATCCCTTGTGCAAGTCTGTGTGTCACAATGTCTTCTTGAAACCTGAGATGCTTCCCATCTCGCAGCTCTGCTTCACTGCAGGTACCAGTGAAGGCAGAGCAGAGTGAGTCGAACAGCACAAGTAGCTTCTGAATTCCTGTTTCCCTGAGTGCCATTGCTTTGTTGTTCACCTAATTGCCTTTTTCTATTACTTTTGGGGGTGGGTGTCTGTGTGGACTGCTGCCTCCGTACTTTTCAGGAAGTTATTTAAATAAGGCAAAGTTTGAAAGCTTTACTTAAAAGTTAATTATGTTGAACATTGAGTGTGACTGACAGGATTTGGCACTTCTGCAAATCTAACTAGTTCTTCATACTGGTAGTGACTCTTGTGTTCATTCTGGTTTGTAATGTACTCTGTAAGATATTTTAGTATTATGAGGCTCAAACCCCCCCACCCCAGACAGTCTTTGTTCTCCCAGGAATTATTTATTGCTGAAGGGCAATAAACATTAGGAATTGCATTGGCTTTGTTTTTTCCCTTTCCTCTACCCCATCAATTAGCTAATTTACACAAGAAAAATATAATTTCCTTTTTCTTTTGAGAATAAACAAATGAAAATAGGACATTGCATATGTAAAACAGTTCACTTACAGAAAGTCAGTGTACAAGCTGGTTGCTACTGACTACAAAATACTGCTTATCTGCACTCATCAGATGCTCTTTGATAGTAGAAAACATGGCTTTTGGAGCATCTAAATTGTACAAGTACTTCAGTGACTTAAAATAGATCAAGAACTTTTAATCTTTCTTTTTTAGCATCACAATACTTGTCTCTTCTGAGATAAGAACTGCACAGTTGCTTTTGCCTTTGATAACGTTGTTTGATTAAAAAAGTTTAATATTGTTTTGCTTTCATGCCTTTTCTCAAGCACCACAGGGTATCAGTTCTGTAAGTAGGAAGCCTTTTCAAAATTATATTTGGGAAGAGGACAAAGTACGACGTAGCACATTTGTATCTTAACATCTCTGGTAACCATTTCTCCTTGATTCTTTGCTCCTGTCATACAGTAGTAGTCGAAACAAAAAAGTGACAAGATGGAATGAGATTTTCTAATGAGTCTGCTTTTTAAACCCCAAACACTTAAAAAATAGTAACTGGGCTGACAAGTAAAGCATTCCAGAAATATCATGGCTTGCTACTATTGGTGGTGGTGTTGAGATGAGGATAATAAAAATTGTTACCTCTAACTGGGTTTGCCATTGTGGTTTCTAAGGACCTCCAGTGTGATTGACAGTGAGATTCTTGCTGCATGTCAGGGAGAAGAAACCCAGAGAAAATTGTGTCACAGAGAAGACTGAGCAGATGCTTGGCACCTGTTATGCAGCTGGATTCAACTTTACAGGGTTTTTTTTTTTGAGCAAAATAGCCTGCATCTCCTTGTGTAAGTCTTTCAGTCAGATTATATTTTTTCCAGAATAATGCTGCTTATTCTAGTGGTTTACGATGACACAGGATAATGTAGTATTTCTGTTTGTATAATTTCTGAGGGATATTTCAGTTGAAGTTCATCCTGAGCTATGAAGCTGAATGACACTGGAATGCTATTATCTTCTCTGCTGTAATTGCCATGGCAACAGTTGCAGGTAGACAAGTCAAACCAAGGATTCTTTTTCTATCTCATATGTACACCAGCTGTTTTTCTTCCCTCTAAGTAGTGACTCTGAGAAGCCTGTGGCACAAACACACTCTGAGTCATCTTGAAAAGTGGTTTTTTTAATTTAACTTTGGTTTTAATTTTGTTAAGTATTGAGTATTTGTGATACTATATTAAAAATGCATCCTTTTTAGGAAGAAACTGGTAACCTAGTCTGGATTGTTCTAGGAGACTGAGATGAGCCGGTGCCTGGGGAGTTTGGGACATCACAGAAGACCACAGGCTGATAAGTTGCCTAAATATCTTTACAGATCTAGATATTAATTTCTCTATGCATTCATCTTTTCTTAAGAGAGGGTGGAGAGTATTGCCCATCTTTTCCATAGAGAGAAGTTGTAAGGGTGCTTAAATGCTTCCAGGTACCAAAATTACTATGTCACAGGAAGAAAACCGGGTGTGAACATAAGCCTATAATGATTCTGTCAGGGTTGGGTTTTTTTTCTTGTTGTTTAAGTGTCCTACACTGCTGCTTCTGCAAAATCTGATTTCCCCCTTGATTCCTCCATCTGCAAGCATGTGCAGATGAGTACACATGTGCTTCCTTAAATTGGGTGCTGTTCATTTGGCAATGTCAAGAATTCTGCCAAGATTTACCAGGGATTTTAGAAAAAGGCTCTTCATACGAGCTCTCGTGTCTGATTACTGAGGTATACTGTGAAAGTGTGTTCTGGGATGCTTCTTAGTTAGGTCATCATGGTTGTTACTACAAGCATGAAAGCTTAAGAATAGAGTTACACAGAGGCATTTTTCCATTTATTCTGCTCTTTTCTGTAGACACCATTTTTGAAATAGCAAAATGTTTCCTTCATTAATCATTAAATTCATCTAGATACAGGGCAGAGTGAGGGGGGAGTAGTGTTTCCTTTTCCTGGTGACACTGACTAATCTCTTTGCTTCAGTCAAAAGAGGATTTCGTCTAACCTATTTTGAATAGAGGATTAAGGACAATTAGGCTCTTCCTCTACTTCATCATTAAGATAGGACGTTGTGAAATCCTCTGAAAAGAACATCTGCTGATGCACCATTAAAGTTTTGCAAAATTAATGTTAATATTTAAAATAGTTATATGCAGAAAAAGAAACTTCGTGTATGAAGTACTTCTCTGGAGATAATTGTATGAATGAACTGGAGAGAGGGTAGGAATACTGAACTATTTGCCCAGTAGTTTTTTGTCTCTAATGCTTCTAAATTATGTTGTGGAGTAGACATGTAGATGAACTGAGTCTTGTTAGCTGAATTGCACTAGCAACTTGCAGTTCATGCTTAGCATTTTACACAGTCCTTCACTTCTTTTCAAAGTACTATTAATGAGTTGTTTGCACAAATTATAATAATGAAATACAAACATTTTCCATAATCTATGCTTGTATAACTATTTTATGTCACATTCATTATAAGTGGTATCTCTTAAGATGAATCTGAATCAGCAGTGACATTGATAGCTAACATGAAACTGCTATACTGTCAAGAGGGCATTACAAAATAAAACTGAAAAATACCACTGTTATTGGAGGATACATGTTGTGTGTAAGACAGTATAATGATTAATGGGAAGGAAAAATGGCTGTGTGTATTTTGGGGAATGTTTGGCTACTGAATCCATCCTGCAAATATACCTGAAGAAGGATTGTCCACAAAAAGCTGAAGTCTATTTAATCTTATTCTTGACATGACTTGGTTAATAAACTGTAATTTCTCAGACTTGCATTAACCACAGTTCTAGACAGACTGTAGTGTTTCGCTCTGAGATCCCAAAGCTGACTTGAAGGATTGTATTCTTCTGTGAGAATGTATCTGATGTCTTTGCCTTTGGCTTGGATTTGAGGCTGTGGTGAGTAACAAGTGACATAGCAATCACTGCATGAGTTTTCGGTAGAGTAAAACAAACATGGAGGAAACATTTTTGGGGAATTTGACATCCCTCTTATTAAGTGATTTATTTTTGGTTGGTTGTTTTTTAATTTTTATTTTTTCAAAGGGAGAAGACATTATTTAAAACTCAACTGCATGAAAGTTCTTAAAAACTAGGCCACCATTTAATTGTGCTGTAAAGTATGCCTGTGTAGAAGTACAGTCTTTCATTATGTGAAATACTATATGTATGAGAGGATACTGTAAATGTGAGCTTAAAAATATTTATTGACCAAGTCATGGTTAAAATAATAAACTTATGCTGATATTAGCAGAAGTATAATGTAAATAAGTTCAGGCTAGAAATTTTTCTTTGGTCAAAAAGGTTCCTTACATTATAAGCATATTCTGATAGATTAATATTAGTCCTTTAGTTTAATACTCAGCATTTTCTCTGTAAACATGGAATGTAGTGAAATGCCATTGGTTTTTATTGGTGTGTTCTGTGTTACAGAATAATTGAAGTCCTTTCTAGTAAATTATGCATAATTTCTTTTTCTTTGATTTTCTGATGGAATTACATTATCTGTAAGTGTGATGCTAAGAGTTACTTTAATCTTTCTCATTCTAATCTTGTGACCAGCAGTATGGACTCTGGGAAGTTTAATAAAAACCTTCTATTCACTTAGGCTAAAAAAAAATTAAAGATTTCTTGGGTAATCTTGAGCGTTACAAACATTGTCAAGTTAATGTAATGTTTCAAATCCAATA
The DNA here is from genome assembly GCA_013400695.1 of Neodrepanis coruscans. Classification (NCBI taxonomy): domain Eukaryota; kingdom Metazoa; phylum Chordata; class Aves; order Passeriformes; family Philepittidae; genus Neodrepanis; species Neodrepanis coruscans. The sequence continues at coordinate 23,481 of VYZS01027509.1, read as the reverse complement.
TATAGATTTTATAATGTCTTACACTCTCATTTTTAAGACTGTTTAGTATTTTTATCCTTTTGTACCAGATTTTCCCTTCCTTACTATCTTAAACTAAAGCAGTTAGTTAGCAGGGTTCTAAACAAATCCCATTTCTTGTTGACTTCAAGCTCTTTGTATATCCTCTGTACAGCAGATATATAGCCAGTTAAATATATGGCTGGTTTTTAATAGTAGGGAGGATGGAGACAAGTAGGTTAAAGCTAAGCGAAGAATTTTTTTAAATGACAGTTATTGAGCACAACTATGAAATTGTTTCACCTTCTAAGGTGTAAGAAAAACCAAACCCAGCACAAAACTAACCCACAAGGTTACTGTAACTTCACCTGGAAATTCTGTAGTGTTGTTAATACCTTGAACAGCATTAACTGACTCCTTCTATTTACAGTTGTCAAGTGACCAAATGCCTAATTTGGTAGGAGGTGCTTGGGTATTGACACTAGGAGGGAAGAAATGAATGCAAAATTGAAAAAAGCTCTGTCCTCAATCTAGAACTACATGGTTGCTTTAAGGTGATTCGTGAATATGAATATGGATATGTTGACTTCTTGATGCTCTAAGCTTTTGTCTGACATAAGGAGGCTGGTTTCCATAGTAGTTGTCTGTAACGACATGGAACAATAGGAAAGCTTCACATGCTTTTGTGAAGCAGTGCACAGTAAACACAGGCAGGTACAAACACTGGTTTAGAAGGGACAGTGGATTGTGGTTTTCAATCTCGTGTTTTTCAGCCAACCAGGTTCAAATTTGAAAGGCTTATCTTTCTGTCTTAAAGGAAGCTTCTTAAGCTTCTGATATCATTTCTAAAAAGTGAGCAGGTTACCTCAAGCATTTTGACTCTGAACAAGTTGCAGCAGATACTATTAACAAAGCTTTTATGTCAGCATATATATAAAATAAGGATTTTAAAAATATTAAAAAATACTTGAGGCTAAATTTCTGCTGGGCATGTAGAACTAAACTATCAGTATTCCTTTACTATTTTCTTGCAAATTATAAGGTATTTTAAACTGAAAATAATCATGCTTTTGCATTTTTTTCTAGCATGTTAAAAATGGTGACAAAAGCCAAAGTTTGCTTGAGTTGTGGTTGTAGTTGAGTCATCAAGTGAGACAGCTGCAAATACTTGCAGACGTTAGAGGCTAATGAGACACTAGCATTGGCTTTTCTTGCTTTCTCCCTCTTCATGCAGTCAGATCACTTAATTCTGCTTATAATGGCTACTTCTTGCTGCAGAATAGCAGCTGCTTGATTATGTGGCTTTGAGCTGATCTTTGAGAGTATTATGATAAAGGGAAAAAGTGCTATGACACTGTCAAATTCGTGTCTGTGTCTTGGAGGTGTGGAGGGGAAAATGAGAAATGCTGCCTTTACAGCCATGTGAACTTGAGCACAGGGAGCTTCTCACCTGGCATTGAGCAGGAGGTGGAGAAATATGTTTGTGCTGCTGCTGCTGACTGGAGGCAGCTGCATCTTGTCACTTCTTCCTTAAACTCACGAAAGGTATGATCTGGACTTCTCTTCAGTTTCTTGTATTACGTAGAGAAGACCAAAGCAGAAGTATTAAGAGGCTGACACAGTGACATATAGCCCTTGTGATCTTGTAAGACCTGTCAGAAGCAACTCTGGGCTGTACATACAGGTTTGTGCTTTCTTTTCTATTTGGGATGTGCTGTTGGCTTGTTGATATAGACATGTTTTACTTTGCTGTCTGAGTGACAGACCCTTGTGATTCTAGATTGTGTTTTTGGCTGGGGTGAAGTGACATCCTGGATTGATGACTGCTAGATCAGGACCTGATTTCACAAGTTGCTGACATCCATGGAACACTGGCTTGTTTTGTGAGTAGCATACAGCATCAGAAAAGTAGTTGGGAGAGGGATGGGAGTTAACACATTGTGTGGGTGTCAAGCTTTATGATTTATGGAAAAAGGGAAGTATTTGGGGGACTACATACTGGAGGGAGTGTTAATGAAAAATAAACCAACCAAGAAATAACTCCAGCTTTTCCTCACCAAACTAGCTCTGATATCCATGCTCTTGTAGTGCTTGTGTCATATGGCTTGACCTTCATTCTAAGTGCAATCAAAACATAATGACATGGGGAGGGGGGAAATTCAACAGCCATTATATGCTTAATGTTTCCTCCTGTGTTTATTAGAACATGTTTTATTGAAATAAGGATGCTAGCCAGCACAGGAATACTTTGATTGTGCAGGTCTATAGCACCTTTAACCCTTTCACAGGCAACTATGGGAGATTGTATTTTTGGCTAAGTGTGAAGGCCAGTGTCAAATGCTTAAAAATCAAAGTTTTCTTTGCGTGAAGACGAGGTATATGTCATCTCATTCACTAGTGATATTTGAAATTAGTTAATTTTGAAAATAATTGTTTAAACCCAGTACTTCTAAAACTAAAAAATATTTTTAATATCAGACTGATCTGAAAAAGCTTCATGCTTTTTAACTCTTCCCATAAAAAGTGGCTAGATAATCTTCTAGAGAGATGCCTTCTAATGTGCACTGTTCTAATTCTAAAATAAGAACCACTGACTTTGGCTTAATGTTACTTTAATGTTACTTTTTGCCTTTTTTGCACTGTCTTGGTTTTGATCTCTGAGGAGATGATAGTAATAAGATGTTTTAGTTTAAAACAGGCTCTGTGGATAAAGCTGTATGATATCTTTAAGTGATAAGCCACAGACTCCACAGGTTGTTACTGTGAGCAGTAATTAAACTACTTGGTGTGTTTGTTCGTTCATGCTCTAAGATTGCCATCAGAGAGATTCACAACAACTTGCCTGTGTTCATCTACTCTGTAAAAACTACTATAGGTGAAACTGAGGTTTTAGTAGATGTGGACCTGATGAGGGTAAAGTATTCCTTCTGGGTTCTTCTTGTTCCAGTTAAAGAAAAGTATTGCGGACAGCCTATACACAATTATTGTCATCATTCCCTAATAGCTTTAACTGCTCATGTAGCTATGCCAAAATATTTTTCCATCAAAAAATGGATTTTTCTCCAACTACTGAGTAATTTGTTGAGCTGTCTGATTCATGTTGCTTTATTCAGATGTTCATAGTATCTAAGGAAGCCTTAGGCTGAAAGAGGATGGTTATGAGTTGCCAGGTGGACAAGGAGCTGTGAATGGGAAACTCTTTGGGAGCCTGAAGAGGCTACATGCCTAAACTTAATTTGGAAGCTGTTGTTGTGTGTGACCGGAGAGGCTGGAAAAGCTGCTAGACTTTAATTAGTAACAAATAGTGTGAAAATGCTTGTGCCCTTGAGACTTAAGTTGCCCCATCTCAGCTTTCATGACAAGATTGTTGTGTCACCATGGAGCACTGACTGTGGGTGCAAGTGCTCTGAGGAGTCACTCTGGAGTTCCATTTAGGTGCTGAAACTACATATGTGTTTAGTTTGGTGGAAGAAAGAAGATGGAAAATAGCATAAACTGTGGACGACTCTATAAACAGTTACTTATTCAATACATTACCATGAAAAAAAATCCCTGGTTCACAGTAATGGACTGTAAGCTGTTCTTGAAAGACTTGTTAAGAACTGACAAGAGTTTTGACAAGGTTCTCAGGCCTTAAGTTGAGTAAAAAGGGGTGAAAATTATTTGACTGTTAGAAAGGAAAATATGGAAGTAAACCCCCCTTATCTCTGTGTACTTGAATTACATTTTCTTAAAATAGTTTGTGACATACTAATGCAGTGGGTTTCTATGCCTGTTTTCAAGTGTCAAAGAGAAGGATGGTGAAAGAATATTCTGCAGAAGAGGAGTCTTTGGCTGAAAGAGAGGCTCGAGTACTTGATATCATGTGCTTGAAGTCATGTGTTGTAGTGAGTCCTGTGGTTTCGGAGCTGGTGGCTCAGGGAGAGCAAGCTATAAAAACTTCTCTGTTCTCTACTTATGTGGTTAGTTAAAACTTGCTGGAACTTCTACTTAGAACTTGTCCACTAAATCGACAAATTAAGGCAGCATCCCTGCTTCTGATTTGAGTTCACTCTTAAAAAAAAAAAAAAAAAAGGCAAAGTGAATCTACCTGCTTAAGTGGATGCAGTCTTAAAAGAGACATATCCTAAAAGATCTGGAAGCTTTGATAGACTACTCCAGGAGGAAAATTTGTCTTCATCTCTTTGAAGCAGACTTCTGAAGAATTAATGATACTTCTTCTATCCCTCAGCCTTTCCATCCAGTTGGCATAAAATAATCTTTGCTAAAAATGTTTATTTTCATTAGAAAATGTGTTAAAACACCTGGTCTTACTTGGCACTGTTCATGGATCTGTAGTCTGTTTCCAGCAGCCTTCAAAATATGGGAGACATTCCTGAAAAGACTTAAGCTTTGAACTTGAGCTCTGGTTATAATAGATATCAAAAATTATAGAAGCCTTTCTCTGGATGGCATCTAACAACCTCACGTGGCTTGCCTAAAGCAAAGCTTATCCAGGTGGTTCAGGAGATGCTCTGTTTTTCCATGCACTATCTCAGAACGATATACTGGTCTTTAGGCTCAGATGCATCCTACCTCCAGTCCCTCAATTTCCCTCTAGTGCTGCCTCAGCTAATCTTACTATGGTTCCTGTTTCTGGAAGAAAGCTCTCTTAAAGGTCTTTTTTCTGTTCGTGTCTCTTGGTTGGTTGTTCTAAGAGTTATCCTCATTGAGCTTGTATTCTTATGCATATAGGGTCTCTGCACTTCTTTGTCCTAGCTTGCCTATCTTTTTGTATGCATCTGTTTTGAGAAGCTACAGGAAACAACATAGTAAACTCCAGAGGAGTTCTCTTGGCCCAAGGGGAGATATTGCCTCCCTCCTTCCCACAGTCTCATCTGTGTCATCTGATCCCCAGCTGACAAGATCAGCTGTTGCTGTGTGGTGGCCTTATACAGGAAGGATAATTTGACCCTTGCTTCCTTTGAAGATCACGCTGCCTTGGGTGTTTGGAAAACTACAACCAACAAAATGTGCTTTTGTTAACTCCCTCAAACTGAGCTGAAGTGCATGACTGAAAGGATTATGCCGCACTAGGTTACTAAATATATTTTTGTACTGCACTCTAATACCAAAAGGTAAAACACGGTGATAGCCATCTCTGGTAATGATGGGAGTACCTTCTCTTGGTGGACATCAGTGCCAGAACTTTATTTTAGTACCTTCTGAGTCATTAGTACAGAAGACAGTGCAGCTGTCTTGGCAGGCTGTGCTAGGAAGAAGTGCAGTTCCTAATTTAGTGTGTATCTGATGGGTGCATTTGAAAGTGGCAATTCAGATTAGTAGCAAAAAAGGATTGAAAGCTGGTGCAGAGCACAGTAGTGTTTAGCTTATGGTAGCTCAAGGCTCCTTCATTCTGTACAAGGGAGAAATGTTCATCCTCTGCCCTTAGAGAGCTGGATTGCAGGATGGTCAGTGTTTGTAGCCTGGCTGCTAGAAGGGAGTTGGAAAATCAAGGTATCTTTTGAAATAGGTGCCTTACTGTCTTGAGGCTGAAGGCCTTGAAACTTTGACTGGCCTACTATAAACCGAGTTTTGTACCCAAGAGAACCATCTGAAAACATTCCCAACCAGCATTATTTTGGTGTGTCCAGGTCTGTTTTAGATTTTTGTTTATCTCAGGATCTGATGCTTGGACTGGGACATTTTTGTGATGGCAGCAGTTGCTGGAACCTGGAAGCCTGTTCTCATGGGCATGGGTTTGTAGGAGATTGTGATGTTTAATACTGTTTTGTAGCATAGATTGGGATAAGCAGTTGTACTTTTAAATCTGAAAGTTGCAATGGGATTGCTGGGTCTCATCATTGTTCTATGTGCCTGTTGCCTTGAATCTGGTTATATGACTACTACCGGGGCAGCTGTCTAAAAAGCTTGGTGAAGAAATAGATTTAATGTAACACTGAAACTTCTCTTTGGTAACAGGGGATGTGCTGTTGACGACTCTTAAGGCTCTTGCATTCTTCATCTTGTGGCTTGTTTTGTAGATGTTACACTTGTAGTTAGATTCATTATGTTTGCTGTTCTGAAGGTAGGAATGTTGCTGGCAGAGGGGGATATACTTTTATTGCATACATGAAGTTGGTAAACACTTGTGACCTTTCTAGGTTTATAGTATACACTGATGGAAAGCTTGGAAACAAATCCGTTATCTTTTTACTTCACTAACTGTTTTCATAATTTTTTTCCAGGGAGTGACAAATGTCCATTTTATAGAAAACTATTTTGCTCATTTTGACCCTAAAGCAAAAGCTTAAGCTGTCTTAGTTGCTTTTTGTCCTGGGAAGAATGTTGGCTTTGTTTGCATTTCCCAGCTATCACACACTTGCCAGCATCTTTTAAATATTTTAGATGTAGCTTTTGTATTTTTCTAATGCGTAACATTTGTATGCAGTATTTCTTGTGAGGATGCCAGAACAGCCATATAGTAAATATTTAATTAGAGTAGTAAAGATTTCTTGCTCTCAGTGGACTAAGTCCTGATATAAAGGAAGTGAAATGACCATTTTAAATTATTTATGAAATGCTGCACATAAGGAGATTGGGTTTGTTTGCTTTATGACAGGTGGATGGTAGGAGTAAAGGTCTCTGTTTAGTTAAGACTTAATGGTGTAGGTAAGCATGACAATCTAAGTAATTCCACTTTTATGGCTGAAAGTGAACTATCCTCATCCAAGATGGTAACTGTAGTACAAGCTGGGTGATAGAACTTCTCCTGTTGCTCCCTACTAAAGCTGATTCAGTTTTAGGAAAGGTGGCTTTGTAATACTTCATTGGAAAAGCATGAACTGTTTACTTGAAAATCTTAACAATGGCACTGTCACTTGTGTGAAAAAATTATTTTTTAAGATTGTTGATATGGCTATCTACTCTCATGGGAACATGAATTTCCCTTGTGATTTACTAGTGTGTAAGAGACAGAGATTATTGGTGTATCTGTAAATTCAGTGTAAGGGAAAGAAAGTGAAGCAAATGTGGCTGGTGCTTTGGGCATCTACCTGAACATGCAAAAAGTACTTTTCCTTTGTTTAAATGCAAAAGAAAGGAGGGAAGTGGTGTGCAAAAGTAGTGTGGTGTGAAAGGTAAAGGGGACTGAAGTTCTGTTATGGAAGAAAAAAAAAAAGAAAGAAACCAATGTGGGAATTCTTCTGTCCTAAGATATAAAGCTTGAAGCACAAGCCTTGTATGTTTAGTCAGTTGAGACACCCTGTCCCTGACCTCTTTCCCTTTTGTCACTATTACTGTTTGCTTTCTGTTGTGTGGAATGAAGAGTGTTAAAATAGAGGGGAAGAGTGAAAACTTCTGAGAAAGGTAAGAGCTTATCTACTTTATATAGCAAGAGTCAAGTATTTGAGAAGTTATCTCTGCTGAGAATGAGCTTTCTTTCAGTATTACCATTTTCATAAGTGTTTGGGTTTTTGTGGATGTTGGGTTATTGGGCTTTGTTTGTTTGTTTGTTTGTTTTTCCTGGGGACCACAACACTCTTTAGAGATGATATTTATTTCAAAACTGAGTCTGTGCTAGTGTTAGGAGGTTTGTAATGAGATGGCCTTTAGCTGTTCACTGTTATGTGTAATCCTGGTCTGGTTAGAAGCCACTGTAATTTTTAGAGCATTAAAAAAGAGAATGAGCAAGATTACCTGGCAAACAAGGGCTGTATGTGAGAGGAATAATCAGTTTTTTAAATTAAAAGCTCAAACATGCTTTCTTTCATGTCTCAACTCTGAAGTTTGATTTTGGGATTTATTTTACTTACTAGGATTAATTTCCTTTCTTGCTTATGCTGCAAACAAGAAAATTATTTGGCTGTCAGAAGTTAGTGTATCTGGACTGAAAACACATTTTTGTATTTAAAAAGATGTGAATGTGCCCAGTAACTTTTTAATTATCCAAATTCACTTCTTTGTGAATGAAGAAAGACAGATTCAAAGTAGCACCCACAGAGGTTAAGCTCCATAAAAAAGCAACTTTTTGCCTTTGCACTTGTCGTGGTTTTACCACAAATTTAGTGATTTTGGACAAGAGATTCCGAGAGAAGCCACAGACACACCCCAAAATGAAGAAAACACACAAATATCACAGTTTATTTCGCGCTCACACAAAACCCGACAAAGTGCAACAAGACAGACAAATTAAGTTTCCCGGGGCCCGTGCTGGGATGAGGACGCTCTGGAAATAGTGCTTGTCTCTCTCTGGGCCCCCGGAGAGACGCCGGGGTAATTAGAGGGAGCACGTGGCTGGTCTGAGGACCCCCCTAGCAGCACAAGCTTCCGCCCGGCTTTGACTGAAGGAAAAACACTCAAGAAAATTAGAAACTGCGAGCACCCCCCTCCCTCCCCTTCTCGATAGCCCAGGAAGGGATTTAGTACTGATGGAAGAAGAGATGTGGTCTTTGAATCCCGGGGAATAGCTGCAGATAACCACCAGACCACCTGCCTCCTGGGGGAAAGGAAAGAAAAAAAAAAACACAAAGGGAAAAAAAATGAAAGGGAAGAAACAACCGTCCTCCCCGAGGAAGAAAATCCACCTCCCAGGAACTCACGAGGAAGAATGCAATTCCAAGAAAAAGAAAAGTCCACCCCTCCGAAAGAGAAAGAAAAAAAGGAAAGAAAGAAAAACCTGATCATGAAAAAATGTGATCAAAAGAACAGCTCCCGCTTCCAGAAATTACCACACCATGTCGCTGCGGCGGAACCTCTGACCCGTCTTCCACATGGATGCCAGCTCCGGCGCAGCGGCAAAGAGCAGTGTTGCTCCTCTGAGCTCCGAGGCTGAAAAGAGGAAGACGGCCGGCCATCCTCCACTTTTATAGGGAGGTCCTGATCCTGCGCCTGCACAGATGGGTCCCCAGGGCTGGCCCTTTTCTCATCGGTCAGTTGCCCTGGGGGCCCGCCCTGTGCACGCAGTGGCCCACGGGAAGCACCGCGGCCGTCCGGAAACGCCACGCGCGCCAGGACAACACTTCCGCTAATGGCGGCTGCTGTCAGCGCCACGTGGTTGACGCCATCGGGCCGGTGCCGCTGCTAGGCTGTCGCTGCTGCTGGCGCTGCCACCACACACCGCCAGTGCAGCCTCAGCACCGGCACGGGCCGCTGGCGTGGCCCCGCACCGGCCACACGGTCGGTCTGCGCGCTCGACAAAATGGCAGCGTCCAGCCAGGATCGCTGGAAGGGCTGGGCGGGCTTGGCGGCTCCTCCCGGGCGCATCCACTGCCGGTGGGGCTGTAGGGCGCGGAGGAGCCGTTGGCGGGCGTCGGCGCTGGGCAGCCCCCCCCCCGGTCGGCGGGGAGGGGGGGGAAGGGTCGTTACCTCGCCCCCCACCCGGCCGCCAGCCTGCGCGGCTGGAACAGAGACCGTTTTTACTTTCGTTTTTTTCCCCTATGACAGCAGTGTGTCTCAGTGGGATGCAGTTCTCTCTTTCTTGGTTTTCCTTTAAGATAAACCCATTCTGAAGTTCTAACAGTGTGTGCTTGTATCTGGCTGTCTGCTTTGTGGTTCTGTAGAAGGTGAGCTTTCAAAATGGTAGTTCAGTGCTACCTCTGAAAATGCTTATAGTTACTCTGTTTTATGAGTCTGTTATAATTGTTTGGGCAAGACAGGAAGATTAAATCCTTGCTATTGAGATTTCTTTTTTTTTTTACTTTTGAGTATAAGCTGAACTTAATAAATACACATGAATGTTAGCAAATATTTTATTGCAACATTTTAACAAGTTTTAATCATTTAGGGTTTTTTAACAGATCTTTAGATTTGACTGAAACCTATTTTAGTTTGCTTCAGAATGTGGTAGTGCATATTTAAGTGCTGGACATACTGAATACAAGAAGTATGATTAAATTGAACTTGCCTTTTTCACAGTGATAGTCCTTCAGTATAAGATGGATGAAAGGGGCTTTTGCCAGTGGTATAAAATCTGCCAACTCTTGATTTCTCCTGGGGGACTGAAGTAGAGTTTGCAAGTTAACTTTCTAACAGTTGTGCATGCTGTGTCCTTAATGAAAGAAATTGTAGCAGAAGAATCCATACTTGTATTGCTGGATCTGGAAAGTGTAACATGACTTCTTTCTGTGTTCTGAAACATTCCATGGAATAGACTTAACAATTTATTTTATGCTCTTTCTTTTTGGGGCAGTAAAGATGTAACTGCATACTGTGAGTTTATGTATGTATGTACAAACATAGGTATACAAAACTATTTTTGTGGAAACAAATTTTGTTTTGTAGATGCCAAGGATCTACAATATAGATCCTTGTTTATAGGAGAAAATGAAATGTGACCAAGAGCTGTGTCGCTGTTGAAAGTCTGTGTTCCTCTGAGTACCCCTTCCCATCTCCATTATTTGAATGCACCAGTTCTTCTGCTGCTGAAATAATTTCTGTCTGCTAAATAACAAATTGTGTTTAGTTTTGTGTTAATTTTTTAATGCTTTCTCCCATGTCTACTGCAGAAAAAGGGGCTTAACAAACAAATTTCTGACTTGAATGTGTTGAATCCTCATTTGAGTTTTATCTGCCTCTGTGTGTGAGCTTCTGAGAAACCTGTTTCTTTGCTATGTTTCATGCACAAGAGCTTTTATAAGCAAATGTTTGCAGCTCTCTGCTACCCTTTCCTGTCTGCGTTTTGAGACCTCTTCCTAGAAGTTTTTAGCATGCTCTGTTTATTAGTTTCTCCTTTAGAAGGAGAAAGGTATTGAAAATTTTTGGTTGACTAGTTGCAGGTGCATGCAGACTTTTGTGTTGTCCTTGAGCTCTCTCCATGCTTTCCATGTTCTTATTTGGCTGTGGATCATGCACTTTACCAATTCTGATATAATAAAAACAATTCTCATGGAAGAAGTGGTAGGCAAGTGAAGAGCTGCAGTTTAGTGTGGAGGAAAAGCAGGGAGGGAGTGAAACTTTTAAAGTGATACAAAACAGTGGTTTATCAGAGCATATCGTGTTGTGGAATGGGACTTTAATTTCATACTTCAACTGTTTAAAATATTTGAAGTATTAAACACTTGTCAGTGGAATCAGCTTAACTGGAAATGTAAAAATTTAACCCGTTGGATGCTTAGGCTCAGTTCCACAGGTTGTTGGTTAGCACACATACTGAGGGATGCTGTTCCTTGGAAAAAAGAAAACTCCTTGTGAAATTCAGGAATCCACAGGGTATCAGGGAGCCGAAGTGTGAGAAACTAAGAGAAGTATTGTTTTTCTGGTTGTTTCTGCAGAAGTCCCTGAAGGTTTCTGTTGCAGCACAGTTGGTTTGAAGGGTGCCTCCCTGATGAATACACTGAAGTATGTTTTGTTCTCTTGATTAGCAATATTGCTGTGTACTGCAGTGCTAACATTAGACTCATCCTACAACAGCGGTGTATGATAAAAGCCTAATCAGTAGAAGCAACTGCTCAGAGAGTAATAACTCTTTCATACAATGCCATATTTATAACATTGATGACCTAGAGTAATGTGACTCTTGGACTGCAGTAGAGATGGAAATAAATGAGGAAGGACAGTGTTGCCTGCATAAAAAATTAGAAAATATTTTCTAGAATTGATACAAAGTTTCCACATCTTTGTATCTTCTGAATCTGGTGGCATTGCATAGTACTATGTCATTTAGTAAAAGGTAAGTCCCTCATTATGTTTAAGTAAATTATTTTAATTTAAACCAAGGTTTTGTTCGTTTTATTGGTGGTTACTGCCCTTTATTGTCCTCTCAATAAAACCCGTGTTTTAATCTTGGAGGATAAATCCTTCACAATGTGTTGTGATGTACAAATAGATGTGCTTCTATGTATCAAAGGAAAAAAGTCCCTTTTTACTGTGGAGATATTTCAGGATGTGTCTCTAATGTCTGCTCCTTGTGTGTGCATGTTTGAAGCTTTTACATTGTAGTGCATCCTGTATGCTGCTATTATGCAGTGTGGATAAGTAACTTCATTCTCTCCTGGCTACTGGCACAGCTTTTTAATGTCTTCTGGAATGTCCTTCCCTTTGTGTTCTCCAACACTGACACTGTCTGTGAAGTATTCTTCCTTCTAACTGGCATTATACACTATGTGAGTCTGCTTCAAGGGAAAAGTGTTGCTCTCATTTTTCCATTTGTCAGGCTTGTTACTGAGAAAGTGGAGCTTGACAATTGTCTCCCAATGGCAAGTAAATATTTGGACTTTTTGGTTTTCTATCTGAATTGTTCTAGAATTTATTTTTTTTTAGCTAAGACAAGTCTGAGACACCCAAAATGAACGAAGGACACTCTATGGGGTCTGGCATGCAGTTTAGACTTCTCAAGAATGAGTTTATACCTGTTTGAGCCTTAAGAGTGAATGCAAAAGCAAAGATTGAGCTATCACATCAGGTCATTTGAGCATTTTAAAACTGAAAATGGCATGCAGCTGATAGTTTTACATGCCCAAGAAAACCTGGTGAATGGAATGACTAAAGGAATAGATTGTAAGACATTTAGGTAGCAATTCCCAAGCAAGTAGTTTTGTTACAAAACAAGACAATGAATCTTCACTTTGTATTCTGTGTCAGTGTATAAGTTGTGGGATGGCAGCTACTTAGCTATTCATATGTGTGGTTCTTAGGAGGATGAGAGATCCTATATACAATCGGTATCAGATGAATTAAAGCTTTTTTAGAAACAGTCATGTGTTGCCACCCACCCCCGGTCCAGTATGTAAATCATTTAATACATTCAAGAATTCTTTTAATTTTGACCCTGGGGGATTAGTTAGGTCAGTACTGGGCATGCTTGAAGACTTACCGAGGAAGTAAGTGCTAGTGAATTGCTGCCTCTGTGTCCAGATCTGAGTGAGCTGACTAAGTGTGTTTTACATGCAATGCAAATACTGAGTCCTAGACAGGATAAGCAACTTTTAGCCAAGGTCCCTTGAACCTAGTGGCAGTAGTGGAAAGTAGAATTTGCCTAGTGAATGCTCTTAATAGGCCAGGCTTTCTGATAAAACTGATAAATTGAAATTAAGGTTTTAATCTTTTGGCACCATCTGTTGTGCAGGGCAGGAGCAGGTGGTCTGTCCATGGACAGGACTGGCAGAAATGGCTGGGTGTGCTACAGGGTGAGTGAAGCAGTGATGGCAGTGAAAGCATTGTGGAGCTGTTTGCCTGCTATCACTCTCACCCTACCTGATTTTCATTTACCTGCTACCCAGGTGTTAGTACTGAGGAGTCTGTACTTAAAAGTACAAGTTAAGGAAAAACATGTAGCTGCCTAATGTTTTAAAATTACTTAAAGTGTGTTCAGGCTTGTATTTCAGATCGGTTGCAAGTATCCTGATTTCTCATATTTACCATTGTTGCTTACTTTAAAAGGGTCAGACAAGTAACACAGCTCAGCCTTAGGATGCCTACATTTGAACTGCAAGGTTTGCAAAGATCAGTGATGTGATCCTCTAACTGCTTATTGCCCTTGCATTGATGTATTAAAACCACTTCACCGTTCTAATCTCACGTGTATTATTTCTGTCTACTTAAACTGTACACAGACACTTGGATGTAATACGTATTGTGGTTGGTGGTGTGGTAATGCACAGTCTCATCAGCTCAACTGTGGCTTTATGCGGAAAAAAACCCTGGAAAAAACAGAGAATGCTTGTATGGAAAATAACTTAGTTTTCCCTTCTCTGAAGTCCAGTATTTGATTTAACTAAACAAAATAAATTCAAGCTGGTTTTTTTAGCTGTTTTCCTTTGAGGGAGTGGGCATATCTTCTGGTTTACAGATTTCCTAAGAGACCTCCCTGCTAGGTTAGTGCCTGAGAGTCCTGTAATTTGTTGTTTTGATAGTAGTGTCTGTAAGAGTGAACCCTTTATACAGGCACTGTGCAGAATTGGTGAACAGTCTCCAGCTTTGCTCATCTGCTAGATAGTGCTTTTAAGACTTTACCTTTTGTGACTGTTGATGATTTCACTGGCTCAGGTGCAGGTTTTATATGTTGGGGCATGCTGAAGCATGTATAATCACCATCTGTGCTTGCAAAGGTGTTTTTTTTCCATAGAGGGGATAGGAAAGTGCTTTGAGCAAAGCAGAAACTGGCAAGATTGGTCTGTGTTACAAAAACAATGAAACTCTTGTAATTTTGAAGTTGAGAGTTCTGTTTGATTACTTCCTAAACCTTTTAATACTCAACTATCTCTTCTAGTCACAATAGAAAGTTGAAATAGCACAGGAATGAAAAATTGTGATTAAAGAATTTAGTTCTGTAAATGAACAGATATTGAAGAGCATATTTATTAGAGGTAGTTTGCGACTCATGATAGTTTTTAAAACAACAAAACCAAGAAGCCTCCAAACTCTTGGAAAATATTATGCTTGAAAGCCTAGACAAAGACTGTTTCATCTATTGCTCTGTCCTTCTAGAAGCAATGACTATATAATTTGACAAAAAAAGAGCTTACTGTAATCTAATATGTCACTTTTGGTG
>VYZS01027507.1:3437-25385 GCA_013400695.1 Neodrepanis coruscans | reverse complement strand
GGACAAAAGGTAAGCAGGATATAATGCAGCCACTTAATTAAAGTATTTTCTGTATGTTTCAGAGATGTCTTTTTTAAGTAATGGGTATTTTCTTTAGCTGATGAACTCAAAAACTGTTTCTTTAAAGGGAGATGTTTGACCTGCTTCAAGCTATAAAAGATTTGTGATTCTCCTAAGTCCACAAGCCCTAGATTAATGTTAGTGTCAAACTGATTCTATGTTAAGCTCATTTAATGTACCTCTGGGCTATAAGATGTTACTTTGCCAGCAGCAAAGGTCACATGTTTTCAGGTATTGACAGTGCAAGTAATGACAAGTTGTTTCTGTGTTTGAGTAATCACGGTCTTTTTAGCTTCTTTCAATGAATTTGGCAAACTATAGCCTCTGCCCAACAGGGCTCTGGGCCTTTGAGCATACAGCTGAGGGAATTATTAAATCTCCAGCTCTGAAATCTGTGGCTTCATTTAGACCTCCCAAAGGAATTTTTATGCCCTCAGCTAAATAACAAACAATTTTAAAGCTGACTTTATCTAATGTGATATGAATATGATTTTATTCTTCTTGATCATAAAAAGAAATAGAAAGAATCATACATATTTAGTCCTTTTTAAGCACTTTTTTTTGTTAAAATATCTTTACATATAGTAGGTCAAACTAGCCTTACAATTGCAATTGTAAAAAAACCAGCTTCTGTGAAACTTTGCAAGCATTGGTCTTAAGGAAAGAAACCTGATCAAATAGCTGAAACTCAGGAGCAGAGCTGAAGTGCTACTTTCCTGGCTCCTTCCTGGGCTGTTGAGTGACAAAGTAAGTCTTGTAACAATACCAAGATTTACACAATGTTGTGAGTCGTCTTTAACAGATAATCAGAAAATGCATTAAGGTTCTCAGATGAGAGCCTGAAACTTCCCAAACAGTCACAGAGTACACATGATTTCGCCTGTACGTTTTAGTGGTGAAGAATGCTCAGAGAAAAATCTTGTTCTCTATGGCAAAATGCATTAAAAGGGGTTTACGTGCTCTGGGAATAGAATTTGCTAAGTATATCAGACACTTACAGTCTGTGGGATAGGTTTTTTTCCTCCCAGACTGAGATCTAAGCAAGGGGAAATGGAAACAGCTTATAGTGAATGACAAAGGAATGGATACCACAGATAGCTGTCTCTTGCACAAACACAGATACCTAGGTCAGGGCTACAGTCAGGCTTCTCTGAAAAGCAAGTACTTGGTAGCCTGAAGTCATGTCCTCGGTCTCAGTGCCTGCTCCTAAGCTCTTTCTACATTATCACAAAATTGTCATTTGATAAAGAGCAGAAATGTCTCAAGAATGCCAGCAGCCTGTCCCCACATCAAGTGATCTAACCTAAAGAAGTTAGATCCTGCTCCTTCTCCTCCCTAGCATATGGACTTTGCCTAGAGCAACTTTCCCAGGAGAGGTAGGCTGAACCTTTTGTCACCATTGCGTGATGACTGAGGAACAGTATTGGGACTGGAGCTGACTGGAGTACTTGGACCTCAGACTTCCAGTTTCTGATGGATTCCCAGCATCCCATGAATTTTTCATGGCCAATGTGTATCTCACAAATTGGGCTCCTTTGGAATATTATGCCTGTTTTGCATCTCCCAAACAGCTTTAGCTAAAAGGCAGGATCTTCAGCAACACAGACAAGATGACAACAGAGGCCTAGCACTAGCTCTCCAAGGAACTGCTGGTATCTAAAGCTGTGTGTAGTATGATAGGTATGGATTATATTAATTGCTTTTGTGAAGTTTAGCTTCTAATTTTTTCTGAAAGGGCACTGATGTGATTCATTGCATGCTTGCTAAAAAGCACATTGGTTCATTCCATGGTGACCCAAATGCTGTTAGACATTGTTGATTTGCTTGTATGTGTGTCACAGTTCCTAGAAGTGTTCATGCATTCATGAGTGTTCAGGTTCAGAAGATTTAACTGAACCTGATTAGCTTTATCAGCACAAACTTGTACATGGACATGCCTTTCTCACGTGTGTGCCATTTGTTTCACCGCCTCCTTTGTCTTTTTCCTCTTATCACATTTTTCTTTTTCAAAGTTTCCCTCACTGTAACACTTCCCTGAACCTTTTCATTTTTATTCTCTTCCCAGTTGTCTTTTTATCTTTGTAGAAAGCTGTGGAAGATGTGAAAATGGCAGATGGAAGATGAGACTAAATAAGATTTGAAAACAGCATATTGTTTGCCCCCCAGCTTTTCACAGCAAAACTTGGGATCTGGACATACTCCTTAGCTTGCTTACTCCAGCTGAACAAAGGAAGGGTAACAAAGGAAGGCCACTGTTGAGTATGTTGATAAATTAGGGTTCAGGAGAAAGCAAAGCAGCATTAGAGGGCAAAACTGGCCATGCTTCCCCTCACAGTAGCACTGGGTACTCAGGCACAGCTTCCCTAAATCCTAAGGAAAAGTATTTTGAGTACTGCAAGTGTAGTCTTATGTTAGTGTCACTCTTCCAAAGACAGCAATATTTTATTGGTTTATAGTGATAAAATTCAGGATTACAGTGGTTGCTTCTGAACACAAGTCTATATTTTTCCTCCCAGTTGCAGATTACAGGATGTTAATATGCTTTCTCCCCCATTATCTGTAAATAAGTTTTAAGTGCATAAATAAGAAAGGAAAATAATGAATCTATATGTGTGTGTGTGCCACCTGTGAGTAGATATAAAGACACAGATGTAATCTCTAGCTTTTTTTCTGTCGTGGTGATCATTGATTCCCCAGCCACACGCTGTGAAATCATGAAAATTTAAGAAACCATCCCCAGTATGACTTTTTCTCCTTCTTCTTTTTTCTCTGTAGTTTTGTAATTGTACAGTAGTTGTACCTTTGCATACAACTTAAAGGAGCATCACCAGGGAGATTTTAATCCATGTATGTACGGTAGGTTGATTATATTGTAAAACTTTCAAATTTGTGCTTTTCAATATCTTTTCAGTAAAAAAGGTTGGGCAATAGCTCAAAAATCACATCAATTATGTCATCTACTGGGTAGGATCTGTAAACCTAGATGTATGTGCTAGTGTGTGAATATCTGGACTCCCATTATAGGCAGTAGAATTTGAGTCAATACAGACAGTGGAGCTTGGAGAGCTGCACCTGGACAGTCAAATAGTTTCCAGGTTCCCCTAACTGTGCTGGTTAAATGCCGCTGTTGATTGTCGTGGGAGCTTAGACACTTACCTCATGTAGTGACACGAACATTTTGAGAATTAAATCTTAGGGTCTATGATGTAGAGGTGAATCCTACCCAGTGAAATTATTTAAGTAGGTGCAGATGTACATGTGAAGTAAAGACATGGGGTTGAATTAAAACTAGTGTGATTTTAACATCAACGAATTCCAACCTATTCTGTTTTGTGGCCCTTGGGCGTAACTAAAATCCAGTGTATGGCTAACTTATTTTTATGCATTTACTTATCACAGAATGGATATATATGCCTGTATTCATGAGGCAAGTAACTCTAGATTATTTTTTTCATGTTTAAAATTCAGGGTGCTCAGTAAACATTTAGTAATGCTAACTCTCCTTCAGCGTTACATAAGTCAATTACACTTACTCATTTCTGATGAAAATATTAAAACCAGGAGTTGTAGAGCTAGTCTTGTAGAGTCTGAACAATTCTGTATAATGATTAGTGCCATAAAGTAAGAACACTTGTCACCTCCAGAAGTTGTTTAGCACTAAGCACCATGAAGGCCTCAAGGGCCAGAGATTTAGCCCAAGACCTAAGAAGCACTGACAAGTGGTCAAAACAGACCTGAAGTGATTCATAGATTGTTGTCCTTGATCCCATGCATGTCAGTGAATCTGACTCTCTGAATTTTCTTTAAATAATAAGATTCAGTCTTGTTTTTTCTGTGCAAAACAAGTTGCCAACAGCATAGAAATAAAGGAGGGTTTGAATTTCTTTTATGCTCAGAGCTCTTAAATTCTTGTGTCTCAGCACTGGCTCACTAAATGTGTTGGTTGTGCATCCCTTCAGAAGTAGGATACATTCAGTACTTGATTATCCATATGTTGCAGATTATTCATGCCACAGTTTTTAGCTGAATGTTGCTATACTCATTCCAGGAGCATCTCAACTCCATAATCAGTACAGCTGCATTTACATTACACAGAGCGGGAGTTAATAAACCCATACAAATCTTATCTGGCTCCATGGTAAGCCAGTTCCCTAGGAAACACAGAGACTCTTGAAGCTGTCAACCTGTATCCAGCTGGGGTTTAATAATTTGGGCTTGATACTGCTCTAACAAACCCATAGTGGAGCCAGCATTGGTGGAAGTCCTGACACTGGCAGATGACGAGGGGTGGAGGGTGTGAAGAAATTGCTTCTATACCAGAGTCCATTTTCCTAGAAGTGGATTTTGCATTTTACAAATGGAGGCACAGTGCCACAAGATTTCAGACAGTTTGGGATTTTTTTTGTTTGCTTCTTTTTAATTTCAACTAATATGTCTTTTTTGAAGTGACAGGGGAAGTTGCATGGACCCATGTTCAGTCAGAGAATTCCACTCTAGAAATCTATAGGTTGAGGTGGTTTTAGTTCTTACTAGTTTTAGTAGGATAGGCGTCTTGAAGTTGTCAACAAGTGACCTATTTTAAGGATGTATATTCATCTTTATATTGTACTTCATGTCAGGAGACTCCAGTGCATCAATCCTAGGCTGACACTTGCACTGCAACTTGGATAGCCCTTGAAAGGCCTATGGCATGAAGTAGCACTACAGCGCTAATTCTTTCAGTTTCTCCAAACTTTTAACATTTGTACGTATGTAGTTTCTTTATATGACAGTGGGACACATATGTTCTAGAGTAATCTTGAAAGCCTAGCCTCAGATTTGTTAATTCTCAGTGGTTTATTGTAGCTGTGAAAGTTGGGTATTCAAAGGGTCTGTTTTCATAACTAATGGAGGCACTTCCAAATGAAGTTGTTCGTAGGGGCCCTTGATTTTGTTTTGTTTAAAACCAGACAATTCTGGACAATAAACTTCCCGGATAGTCCATCAACTTCTTTATGATTCTGTATTAACATTCATAGTTTTACTTTTCTCTTCAAAAGTCCTGATTCAAGTAATGGAGGTTCTAAAATGATAATGTCATCTTGTGTATAAATGAATCCAGAAACCTCAAACATTCTGTTAGATAGTGGAAAACTGAGATCCATGGACAAGACTGAAATATAATTAGACGAAGTGTAACAAGAAAAATACCTTAATTATGCTGAAGAAAAGTTCTATGGACTGCAAGTATTTTTGACTCCTATAGCAACTTATCATCAAGAACTTTCTAAAAATATGAATTAATTGAGCCTCACAATTTGAAAGGCAAATAAGAGTTTTATTGGGATGGTCCTGTTTATTATTAGAGTCTGACCCATTTGTGATAGATATTTGACAAAATATAGCCCTGTTGACCCAGATGGTAACAATCACATCCAGCAAATCATTGTGGATTGTAGCTGTAATTAGGATTCTGACCCAAACTTCCTAGCATTTAATGTAAGCAGTGTCAGAGTTAAGACACTGCCTAAACTGAGAAGGGAACTACTGGTGATTTTGTCTGTTAAATGCATTGGGAACTGACATAAACACAGGTAGTTCCAACCATGCCTTGCTCTTTGCCTGGGCAAGTCCCTCAATCTTTTCTTATCAAAACAAGGACCACAGACACACTATGTGGAATAGATTTGGGAAAAAAGGAGCTCTGTGGAGCCAGAAAAATCTGTTTGATTATATTTCTTTGAGCCTTTCTGCTACAAGTGTTTAATTATTTGAACTATAATTGCCCAAGTTTGCCTACATGAGCTATGTCATTTAAGAAATTACTTATGAAAGTAATGAATTTGATGAGAGTGTAAGTTAAGCTAATTAATCACCAGTTAGTCATGGCCTTGTGTCTAGACAAGCAGCAGTCTTGCAATATGCAATACCTGGGGCAAATAAGTAAGAATACTGTATTTCACATGAAATTTCTTTTTCGTTGTGGTTGTGGTAGCATATAGAGATGCTATAACTTGATTAAAATGCAAAACCCAGTGTATTTTGTACAGTCTTTATCCTTACAGTGGTCTAAACCAGATACTGTATTCTTCAGCTGAATTTCCTCTGCCAGCTGGAAAAAGAAAGCCACAAGTACAGAAGTCCTTGTGCCACAAGCACACTGCCTGTTCTATTCTCTTTTATTAAAAAAATCTATCTTTCCCTAAAGCTTCAGAAACTTTAGTATATCTTCCTTCAAGGTGTCCCTGCTGCAGAACAGTAATTCACAAAATAGATAATTTGTTGGGTACGGTGCTCAGAAGCATTTCTTTGTAGATGAAAATCAGTGCTTATCCAGAGCAGCTCACCAGAGCAGCTTTTGTTAACACATCACTTCTGTCGTATCACTCTTCTGGAGTTGAAGGTTATGCAGCAGCTTCAGAGCCTTAGTGTGTTTCTAACAACTCATAGCCATGCATGATGTAGCTGAGTGTTGATGGGACAAGGGTTTTGATATCAATAGTAGATTTTTATCCAAGAGAATAGTGTCACTTTTTTATAACAGAAAGCTTAAAAAAAGCCTTTATGGTCTCAGCTGTCATTTCCACCTTGAAGGATCGTACTTAAGGGCAGTTCAGCATACTTAGCCTTCTCATGGAAGACCTGCGACATGTCCCTTGTCTCTCACCAATAGTTCCCTATCTGGGAAGTTGTTGTGGGTTAGAAGATAAAGCCGTTTTTCCCCCCACCCCCCGCCAGCCTGGGGGAGGGTGTGTGCGTTTGTGTGTGTGTGCGCCCGGCTAGCCTGGCGCTGGAGCGGGGGAGGGGGGGGGCCCAGCTGGCCAGCGGTGGGTCTGGCTGGGGTGGCGGACCCCCGCTTCCCCTCCACCTCCGGCACCCACGGGGCCGGTCCCCGGCGTGGCTGTCCTTGGTCGGAGCTCGGCGCTGCCGCAGCCGCGGTGACGCTGGCGGCAGCGACGGCATGGCTGCCGGCACGCAGCAGCAGCGGCACGGCTGCCGGCGCAGACGCGGCCGGGGCACTGAGGGCGCCACCATGATCAGTCTGCACTTCCGACCCACGGGGCCGGCGCACTTCCGGCCCATCCCGGCGCTTCCGTGTGCACACGGGGCCTTACTCGGGGCGGGGCCTGGGCGCTAATCATTCAATCGCAGAAGGCAGGCCCCCTGGGGGCCATCTGCGCATGCGCTAAGAGGGGTCCCCTATAAAAAGGCAAGAGCAGATGCCATTTTTCTCTTTCTGCCCTGGACACGGCCGCGGCAACATCACTCCTCGTCTCCACACCGAGACTAACCTCCGCGTGTGGACGGATTAGCTACCCAGCGGCGGCAGCCCAGTGTGTCTTGGGGGTGGACTCTTTCGGGGTCGTGTTTCTTGTGGTATTCCTGGGGGGTGGACTGTTTCGGAGTCGCATTTCTACGCACTTTCCCGCGCTGAGTCCTGCCCCCTGTGTGCGGGTGGATTAGTGATTTCAGCGGCCACAGCCTGGATTAAAAAACACATCTTTCCATCAGCACTGGAATTCCTTCCCAGGATTGGGGGAGGGAGGGGGAGGGGGGCTCGCGGTTTCTAACTGTCTAGGTGTTTTTCTTCAGAAAAGCCGAGCAGAGGCTTGGCGCTACTGTAGGGTCCTCAGGTTGGCCGTGGAACCCCGGGAGAGCTGAGGTTGCGATCCTTCTCTAAGTATCCCCGCATCTCTTCTGGAGCCCCCAGGAGAAAACCAGCGCTATCCTAGAGCTTTCCCATCCCAACACGGGGTCTGGGAGAGCTTAATTTGTCTGTTTTTGCACTTTATTGTCGGTTTTCTGGGTGTGTGAAATAAACTGTGTTACTTGTGTGTTTTCTTTTTGGGTGTGTGTGGCTTCTCTCTGACATCTCTTGTCAGTACCACGCTTCCTAGTGGTAAAACCACAACAGAAGTTCATTTCAGCTCATATGAGTGGACTTTAAGTTCACCAGAGTGAAATTCATTTTACTCATTCTGTGGCTTCTTTCTACTGTGCTCTTCAAATCTCTCTGAATTGTACCAAAGTTATCAGGGCTAAAAACAGAGCAGTAACTAGGAATTACAAAGCTGTTAATACCAGTGTGGCCAAATGTAGTAATCATAAAACAAAACAGTAAAATTTCAATACTCAAATGAAATCTTCCTTGCTGTACTATACAAATTCCTTTATTTTACATGCTTAGTGGAAGATTGAAGGAATGTCTCTTTTTCAGGGTATGATTTAGTTTATTCATACCATAGCCATAGGCAAAATTCCTCAGCACACAATATTTTGCTGCGAAAGTATTCATGTTCTGAAGTCAAGTTCAAATGTTTAGTTACTTGAACTATTTGAACAAACCAACTGTTTAACATTTCAAGTCACTTTTTAACAAAGTCCATTTTATATACAAAAAAGTGCTCCTAGCTAATTCTTGAGTTTACATTGCTAGGTCAGCCACACTGAACTCTTAAATACCCAAGGAATAGGTGCAGTAATATGAAGTGCAGTAAGAACACATTACTATAGTCACCTAAAGCAAATTAGGGAGGCCCTGCATTAGCCAAGGAACTTAAGATAATTATGTGATATAAAGCTGTAGTAGCAATACCAATCTTCCCAGCCATGCTAGCACACAGTGAGAAGACAGAAGTTCTTCTGGGAGAAGAAATTGTTCTTCTGCATGTCTCCTACTACTCATCTTCTGTCCTGTCAAAACGAGTGCAAGGACAGGATCCTCACCAGGACAGTTACCCGATGAGGGAAGTTTCTCATGCAGAAGGGACACAACAGCTCATATAAGGATGTAGCCATAAGGATGGCTACAGAGCAGAGAAGGGCTGAAATTTCAGATTCATATGGTTCGGTGGCTTCTTATGTGAGTCCCCACTCTCACAGATGTGAGATTAGTTTATTGTAAAGAAAAGAAACAGGGAATTAAAAATTTTTAATTCTATAAAAATGAAAACCATCCTTCTGAAACGTATAGCTGGTTTGGCTTGGTACATAGGAGTGTCCCCTCCTACACTCTGTCATTAAAGGAGGCACTGACGAACATGGATTAAATTATTGATTTAAATCAATTAACTAATTACATTAAAGCAGTAAATTGGATACAATTATTCGTATTTGCTTTATAATATCATAAGAAAAAATTCCCTGCACAACTTCGCACATAAGGTAGAAACGACATATTTAATGGAACTTGACCACAGTAGTGCAAAGAGTTAGAGCCAGAAGCAGTGATCAGAAAGAAATGATACTTCAGAAAAAGTGGAACAGTATTCCTTGGCAGTTCTGCCGAATTTGTTAATTTTTTTTTTTTTTTAAGCACAGAATAGTATTTTGCTTTAGTGGAAGTAACCTGTTTAAGCCGGCAGGCTACATGACACTGAAGTCATGTTTTGATTAGCATCAAGATTTGTACATACCTAAATCAATTTATTATGCAAAGGTACAAGAGCCAAAAAAAGTAATACCCAGAATTAATGATGTTTGGTCATCCATTCTCCAGTGAAGTTGAATGTGGTGCCCTTCCCATTGCATGTCATCAGATCTGCCTTCCTCAGTCCTGGAGAAAACACATTTTTAGCAGTGCCAGCTCATTCAGCTTTATCAGACGTCTCATTTTTTGGTGTCATATGACTCTAGGAAAACTTATCTCTCATTTGGAAGAAAAAATTAAATATTCTTTAGTACCTAGGATTGCCAAGAAATCTTTCAAAATAGACAATGTGAGAGGCTATGAAGCCAAGAGATAAATAACATGAACACAGTATTTATTATTTTTTAAAATAACATTATTTT
This sequence comes from Neodrepanis coruscans, assembly GCA_013400695.1. NCBI lineage: Eukaryota > Metazoa > Chordata > Aves > Passeriformes > Philepittidae > Neodrepanis > Neodrepanis coruscans. Next base: position 15,554 of record VYZS01027507.1, on the reverse strand, counting down.
GAAAACAGTTTCTTGATTTATCTTGGGGATTTGACTTACACCTTTATTATTTAATAAATACTCCTGCTGATAGGAGTAGAGTTTTCAATTTTCAGTGGTTCTTCTGATTTCTGATGTTCAGTAACTTGAACAACCTGTAATTTTCATCTGCATGGACTGCCTTCTTTCCTTGATGCTACTGTTACTATTGAACAGTGAGAATGTTGCAAATAACTTCAGAACAGATCTTAACAAAAATATCTTCTGGGAAATCTAAGTAGAGTCCTTCCAGCTGTTTCAGACTGGACCTGTTGTGCAGCATGGTTAAATTATTGTTATTCTTTTATTCCCTCTGTATAAATATAACCATGGCATAAAAATCTTTTTGATGTCTAGGGTAGTGTATGGCATCACAGGAAAATTAAGGAGGTCTTCTAAGCTGATTAAATAAAACCAACAAGAGTAACAGGTGGGAAAGGAGGAGGGAAAACAATTTCTTGACTGATCTGAGTTGTTTGCAAAAGCTGCAGCAATTCTTCATCAGTTAAGGATTGAAGTTTCCCTGGTGGACTGATGACCTTTGATGTGATAATTGCTGGTTTTCCTGAAACTCCCAAAAGAGAGTATGTATAGTAGGGTTAGAAGAAAAAGGGATAAATATTAATGAAGTGTTGGATTTGCATTCAAAAACAGCAGGAGTCAAGCAGTTAAATGCTCCTTTTCATCTCATGAAGCAGGATGGGGACTAAGATCCCTCTAATATTTGCCACACAACTTACAAACCTTAATCTCTGAGCAGTTTTACAGAGTGTCATGTATCTCTATGGGTAAGAAGTTATTCTGTTATGGAAAAGATTATTAATTATGTTACATTTTTCTTCTTTTGTAATTGTCATAAAATTAAATTTTTATTTTATTTAAGATTTAAGATTTTACCTCCAATGTAACACAAAGGGAAGTGTATGGGTATAAATTTTTCGTTATGATGACCTTAGAAGTTTTTTTCTCCACGTAAAGCTAGATAAGGTGCCCCAGGATAGGCAAATGGTAAAAGTATACTCCTTCTTTTGTTGTGATCCACATAAAACTTTTTATTCTTTACCTGAATACAGGCAGATCCTAAGTTACTACTTTGCAACATCCACTTGCACACAATTCTCTGTCATCTGCTTGGTCATAGAAAAATAACAGGTAAATGTGCTATAGTTAGCATGCAGTTTGCTTGCTCTCTCACCAGCTAGGTGAAAAGGAAAATATCGCAGAAAAAAAGGACCAATATAACCCACTGCTTAACACAGTAACTTTTTCTATGGGTTTTGGGGGATTTCTTTTTTGGTATTTTGTTGGGGTTTCTTGTTTGGGTTTTTTTTAATAGAGATGCAAGTGTTTTATTTAGCTGGTGAAGTTATTTTTCTGGAGTTAGCTGTTGCTTTAGTTAGTAGGTGAAAAGTTAGTTAGAGTTTACCAAAACGCTTACCATCTCGTCAGGTGTTAATGTGCATGTCTGTCATGGCTTGGAAAAGATTAAGTATTAGCCTTTCTCCTAACATGTCAGTCATATTATGCTGTTATCTTGAAGTATTTTAAAGACAAACAGAATTGAGATTTTCAGACTGGTTAGCTAGTGTGACTGCAAAGGTATTTTTGCACTGAAGAAATGTCTTTGTTATAGCAGCCATCATATCTGACCTGCTCCCTAGATCAATAAAGATGAAGGGCTCTTGCTCTGTTTCAGAAGAAAGTCATTGTGACCTGCGACTGGCCCTGCTTTCATATGCATACACTTACTGCCAGCCTAGCAACATACACGTTCTCTCCAAATGATTGCTATAGCATCAAATGAGACGTACTGTTTCTCTGGAAAACATCCTTGTAAAGCTGGCTGAAATGGGAAGTTAAGTATCAAAGGGCTAACACAAAGAAAGGAACTGATCAAACAACTAGACTATTCTGTGATTTACATGGGTTATTTTGCTGATGATTGGTAAAGAAAAACCTGCTGAGATGAAAAGTAAGGAATTACATATTGAGGAAACTCTCATACTTATTACCTTATTAGTAATATTCATAGACTGAGAGACCCTCCACAGGACAATCCCTTGCTAATTCCTCATAGCCAACAGCTTTGATGTGCTTATGTTATGTGATTTTCTTGAAGGAATGGAAAAGGCAGGAAATATTCACTAAATACGTAGGCACCTAGCCTCAGAGAAAAACTGCAGAATTCAGGAAACATCTGTAAATAAAGGAGGCTTACTAATGCCATCTTTAGCTGTCAATGTCATTTCCAATGAATCTGGTTAATAAAAAAATAAGAATAGTAAGAAGAATCAGAACCACTGGGTAATGCAAGACAGAATAATTCCAAAACAGAGAGGGAGATACTTCATTGTAAACGCAGATGACAAGAGCAGTAATAGTTGGCTGTAAGAACAGAGAAAACTTTGATAACGCAATTATAAAAGTTTCCTTTTACTGAAGCTTTGGTGTGTTACTTGTATAGAAAAGAAAACAGGAAAAGATATTAACAAACATTTTCATTAGAATAACCGTTCCTGGTTCTTTCCATCTGTGATATGACTTCCTTTCTGGTAAAGAACCTTTCCTACTCCAGGACAGGAGAAAGGTGCTTGAGAAGAATTAGGTTCAGATGTCAGTTGATATTGTTAGATAAATACAAACACAACAGTGGATGGAATAGGGCATCTTACCTGTGTCTGTACCGGTAATGAACTGAAAATCTATGTATGGTGACTACCATTCAAATGCCAGCAAGTGTAGTTCCTCAAGGCACAAGCGTGTTGTGAGGACTTTTCTTGGTGACAGTGTGTAGTCTAGGGACCTGTAAACAAAGTATCAAAGTAATACCAAAAACTTAACTTTGGGACCAGCAAGTTAATCTACTGGCATAAGTGTGCTAACTTGCAGTTGTTCAAGATGTGCTGCACTTGCTGAAACAGGTGACATGCTCAGTTAACAGATGATGTGTCTACCATGATAGTCCATAACATAAAAAGCATATTTTAGTCCTCATTGTTATTTTCATTACTGAAGTCTGAATGCCTTGCAGATTATGCAATCTAAATGTCCTTTGTCTTGAAAGAGAGAAAAGACATGATGTTGGGAATTTAAATGTTGAATGTCTGATAGCTGCCTGTCATACATGGCAGAGAACCAACACAGATGAAGATTGTAAAATAAACCTGTCTGAAAATTTTGTAGCAGTAGATAGTAAATATCAGTAAATATCAATAAATCCTTTCAAGTTCCCTTACTTAGCACCTCAGGTAACACACACCATACATTATTGAAGAAATACAGTGTCATTTTTCAACCCTGGCTGGGAACTAAGCGCTACACAGCCATTTGTGCTCTCCGCAGCCAGCGGGACAAGGAAGAGAATAGGAAGACTAAAAGTGAGAAAACTTGTGAGTTGAGGTAAAGGTAGTTAATGGGTCGATAAGGATAATAGCGATCATGCTACTAACAATAATTTTGATATAATTAAGGTACAAAAAACAAGTGTTGGACAAGTGGAGTTGCTCACCATTCTATGACCAATGTCCAACCAGTTGTCAAGCAACAGTCTCTGGCCAGCTTTCCACACAGTTTGTATACTGAACATGATGCCATATGTTATGGAATATACCTTTGGTCAGTTGGGATCAGCTGTCCAGGATTTGTCCCCTCCCAACTTCTTATGCCACTCCAACCTTCTCACTGGCAGGGCATGAGAAGCTGAAAGGCCCTTGACTTAGCTGAAAGACTATTTAGCAACAACTGAAAACATCCATGGGCTATCAACTTTGATCTGGTGCTGTATGCAAAACACAACACTGTACCAGCTACTAGGAAGAAAATTAACTCTATTGCAGATGAAACCAGGACACACAGTCTGTCTTGTATTCCTACAGTATAGAGGAGTAAGGGAAATTTTACTTTGATTGACCCAAATATGGCATTGCCAACTTATCATTTCTCTTACTAATTTCTGAATAGCGTGCCATTGGTTTACAAGTAAAAAGATCAATTAAATGTAAGACGTATTAGCTCAAATGCAAGGTTGGTGAATGAAAAGAAATTCAGGAATACATCTTCAAGGAGTTTTATCTGGATAATCATTGAAGATCCAAGTTCATGGTCATCATTCAAAACGAATTAAAGAAGGATGTTGGTTTTTGGAAACTCCTTCTGATATAACATCCCCAGTAGTAATATCATCAGATTTTAAGGGAAGCCTTGTACTTATGACTCTTATCATTTAATAGCATAGGGGTTTATGATGTGCACTGTGTCTTTCACTAACGGTAGAGATGGCCAGAGGATGACAGTTTAGTTTTCAAGGATTCAGATTTTTTCATTTCATGCTGCAAAGGAAAGAAAAGCCTTCCAGTGGTTTTTTCTTTCCCCAGCACGAAATGTATTGAAATTTATTTTCAAATTGAAAAGTTGAGGTACTCCATCTGAGCCTTACATCTGGGAGTAAGCAGGAACTGAGAGTAGTCAAGCTTATCCTTCTCTGTTTGAGTTTCAATGCTATTTCATTGATACCAGTGATAATCAATCAGCTAATTCTTTGCACAGTGAATCAAGGAACTTATATGAAAGATAGTATTTAAGAAAACATGAAAAAATACTTAAAGTGTTATCTTCTATGTATCATTTAGAAACAGAGAATGACAGATTAAAAATTTGTCCGAAAGTCCTAATCAACAGGATATTTCCATAACAGATGGCACAAGGAGTTGTTTTTCAAGCCTTAGGCAGGTATTAGATGCTAACTTGGGACATTCATCACACTATCTAGGAGATCCATCTGATGCACACTAGTCAATCAGCTGCCTTGGTTTTAAGCAATTTCGCACTAAAAAGAAAATATATTAGCAATAGCTCTTTGCTATTTGGTTATGGTTATTTGCTTCCTAAAATTGCTTTCCTACTGTGTCCTCACCTGTATCATTTGACTGTTAAAAGTGGATATATATTTTGTATAGCTGCTGAACTGAATGCTAAACCATGGAAGACAGGATAACTTATAATAAACAGGCCCTTCTTTTTCACGCTGGTAAAGGCGATGATTTGTGACATTCTACTGCATCACAGTTTTTACTTGTTGTTGTTTACACTCTTCCCCACACAATAGCTGATTCTATGCTTTTATCCATAACAATTTCCTGGTGAAATGTACTTGTCCCTTACAACTTCTAGTTTTATATCATGGTTTGGGTTCTTATTCAGCTAAATAGATACTTACTCAACAACAGACGTTGTTGCTGCCTGTGCATGTTGCTGCCAGCAGGCACCTCTGGCTCTTCTTGTCCCTGTGCCCTGCAAGACCTACACCTCCCTGCCTATGGCCCAGGACCCCATTTCAGCTCCTGAGTTCCCACCAGCCCCAGCAGGCATTTTCCAGCCTGACCTGGGCCTGTCCTTGTCCCCAGGGAGGTGCCCAATGTGTGGAGCTTGGGCTGTCCTTGTGCCCTGATGCAGGCTGAGGGATAGGGTGGGACAGGCTGCCAGATCCTGCCTGGCTGCTCCTGGCCATGGCCCACAGGACCCACACTGTGTCCTGAAAACATGCTTATAGAGGCTACTGAAAACACAGGAGGATTTCATTTGCAGATACATAAAAATTACATTAGCAGGTGTAAGAAACAGATGCCAACACTCAGACATTTTTTTATCTCTTTCTCAGCTCTATTTTGAGAAATGCAGAATATGTAATTCAATATTGTAATAAAGGCCTAGTTTTGGTAAAGAAAATCGTTCAAAAAAATGTGCAAGAGTCTTACAAAGCATTGCAATGCTGAGATAAATGCCTCTGACAAGGGTCAACAGTATGAGATAATGGAAACATGATATAGCACAATGCTTTTTTAATTTCAAATCCTTTCTCTCTTCATACCCTAAAATATTTGGTATATTTTTGACCAAATTAAACATGTCTATAATCTAAACATATTTTACCAGCTAGGGAAAAGATAAGTTTCTTTCAATAAAATAGAAAAACAAGAAGGTGGGGTAACACAAACAGTTGACTAAGTGTTGAGTTATGCTCTGTACTGTGTGGGTGCCATGATCTACATCCTGAAGGTCAGGGGTGGTGTTTTAGGGTGTATCATCTCCTTGAAACCACCCTGCTTTTAAGGGAGATCGTGATTTAAGGAGAGCCAAGAATTTTGTAAAAGCATGTTACAAGTTTGACTGAAAGAACTATTTGACTATGAAGATGTTGCATTTTCAGGGCATCCTCCTTTCTGTAGTATGGAAGTCTTTTGCACTGCCTCTCTGTTTAACACCACCTCCACAGTAAGTGGTTTTCCCAAAGAGTGTTAATGCTTTGCTTTAGGTGCAAATTACAGTTTCCAGATATACATCAGGACATTAAACACAAATAACAGAGCATTTTTAGTCTGGAAGTTTTTTCTGTATTAACACTCATTGTTGAATTCTGCCACAAAGGAAAGTGTTTGGGCAGAAAACCGTGGGGATTATGTCCTGACCTCCTTGTAGACTTTTTCCGAAACTTCTGTCTAAGAGGCATTGTTTGCTCTTCACTGTAAGCCTTTGAAACCTCCTTTAATTTTGGAGGGAAGTTATTTGGTGTCTGTGTTAGTCTAAGAAACCTACGATCCTCAGTCTCAGATTATCGATTAGTAAGAGCTTATGATCAGAGCTGCCTACACAACTAACCCGTACTTTTGGGAAGATTTTGCAAGAAAAAATGCAAGTTAATAACCTCATTTCTAGTGTAGAAAAACTCTGGGGAAAACATAAATCATTGTGAAGTTAACAGATCATAATAATATCTCAAGATATTTTGATAAATTTTAAGATATTGAGAAATAAAAAGGATTAGTAAAATTTAATACATGCAGGTCTGCTTCTCATTTGCCTTCTTTTTCCAGCAACTTTTCCTATAAAACTGCTTTATTATGGTTATAAACCTTCTCTAAAAATTTCTTAAATTAAATCTGGAAATAAACACATTTTGCAAATGCAATGCCATTGTAAATAGAGACTTTGGAAAATTATCATGATTCACCATCTGCAGCCCTGTGAATAGAATTTTTCGGTCTTCTAAGAAAAACATAAGTAGCTCAAATGATATTTTCTGGAACAATTGGATCTTGTTGACAGTGTTAAAAATTTGAATTTCCATATTTTAAAACAGTAACTGTTTCACATAGTGAGACAGAGGATGTAGCATTTAAGCTGCCTTCATTTAGACTTTAAAATCAGTCATATGGGACAGAAGTGGTCCCTCTGGAAAACTATTCGTTTAACTCAATAAATTACTCATTTTTGCTTGTTTATTTTAAAGGACAACATACACAGGAATGTATTCATGGCAGATGAATTAGCTCCTATATTATGAGCATGCTGTGTGGTTAGTGTGAAACATTTACACCACCCAGCTCATCAGAAACCAGTGAGATCATTTGTTTCATTCCAACTGTGCTCTTTACGTTTACATGGGACCTGGGACAGAGGGTATTTCAAAACTCTCTTTTCTCATATATAAAGTTGCACTTTCTTTTCAAAGACTCAACTGCTTTAAGTTTTTTTATTAACTACACAAACAAACAAAAAAGATTTCTAATTCAGCTTTCATTTCTGTTGAATCAATGGCCACTGAAATAATTGGAAGACTTCTCCCTGGTTCAAAGGACTTTGGACTACACAAAAAAACAAAAAAAGATTTCTAATTTGGCTTTCATCTCTGTTGATGCAATGACCACTGAAATAATTGGAAAACTTCTCCCCAGTTCAAAGGACTTTGGATAAGGCTGAAATTTTGGCTGATGCCTTTGACTGAGGAACAAAATTTACTCTTTAACATTTAAGAATTTTAAATGGGGAGACAAATATGAGGGATTTCTTATAAACTGTGTACAGTGGTGGAATAAGTAGAACCCAAAGTTAATAGAAAAGATCTCAGACTTATGGGCGTTTATAGACACAGATGTTGCTCCATGATGTTACTATATACCAAATTCTAAGACGAACGAGTATGTCCAGCTCTAGGGCACCAATATGGGAAAGACATCAATAGACTGGAGTGTGTTCAGCAGATGGCCGTCAAGATGTTTGGGAATTGGAGTTCTTGTCCTGTATGAGGAAGCTATGGGAGCAGGGTTGTTCAGCCTGGAGCAAAGGGAGCCTTGGAGGGTCTAAGAATAGTGCCTTGAGAGAGGTTGTTTAGAAGATGGGGCTTCATTCTTGACATTCGTGCATGGCAGGATGACAAAACAAGAGGCAATGGACATAATTTGAAATTTAAGATGTTCAGACTCGATATGAGGAAAAACAGATTTCACTCTCAGAACAGTCAAGCAGTAGAACAAGGGCGCAGAGAATTTGGGCAGTGTCCACCTTTGAGGTTTTCAAACCTGACTTGGTAAAACCCTGAGCGGTCTAGTCAGATCTCATAGCTGAGTCTGCTAAAGACAGAGAATTAGAATCTCTATATATTGTTCTTAGAATTCCTGAATTGGGTCATTGACACAGTTTGTGAGGCACCTTCCATATAAGAACAGCTCATTTACATTTAGGGGGAAAAAAAATCCAGCCATCCAGTAAAGCAAGAGTTGATGGTTTCCCCACAACAATCACTATAAACTGGGATGCCTCCCAAATTCCTTCCTACACAAAATGAAGAAAAATGTTACAGTCCTGTCTTTTGCCTGTCTATCTCAACTCAATTTTTTGGGAGTGATTTCCTGTACATCCTGGTCCTTGCCATTCCTGATCCATGCTGTATGATTCAGAATCTTCTAACTAATAATTACCAATTTCCATTCCAGTCTTCCCTTTGTGCCTAATTCAGAGTCAGGTGCTGTGACATAAGGTTGACTGCCTGCTCCATCACTGCTAGAGAAAATATTTCAGCATGTGCTGTGTCAAGCATCTTAGTAGAATCTTGGCTCGTGAGTAAGCTTACAATTAACTATATATAAATATATATATGAATAAGATTGATAAAGATGGTATAAAATCATGTCTCTTCATTGCTATATAGGAACTTTTGCTTAATAAGAAGTGCTTTGGAAATAAAAATATGTTTGCCTCAATGTATTCAGCTTCATCTTCCATGCTTTAAAACTGCTCTCTCATCTACAGAAGCCAGTACTGTGAAATTGAAATACCTATATGTGTGTTTGAAAGATGAAGAAAGTGTTTCCACAGGCATTTTTACTTAGATGAAATGAATGTCCATTTGTATGTTCTACACTTTCAAAATGTTTTCTGAGATAAAATTATTCACAGAATAATTTCAGCAAGTCGTTCTTGAGTCTTTTAGATCTGAGACTTAGGATTATTTTCAAACAGCTCTTTGAGAACTGATTTTCAAAATTCAGGCTGATATTCCTCAGACAGAGAAGCTGCATATGGTAGATTCTGTCCTTGAACAGGCAAATGTGACTCTAATTGCAGGCTTTTTTGATAGGAATACTAATTTTCAGGTGCAATTCAGTATTCAGATGCTTTTTATATTTTGGGCTTTCCTCATGTACCACTGGTGCTTAGCTTTTTTCTGAGATTGTACCAAAGATGTAAAAACAGCCTTGCATAAGGAATGTGTTGAAGAGCCTGCAGGCAGTTGTTTTAAGGAGGTGAGCAGTCCTGTTGAATCCAACAGGATTTATTTTGCACAGCCAAACGTATTTATCAGGGTCAGTAAAATCCATCAGTTTTACTCCTTATTCATATTTGTTGCCATTCCTGTACAAAACTGTTTTCACCTGACAGGACATGACCATATGGAGGTGACAGTTTCTCTGTGATGGCTCAGTCACTGGTCACTTTGGGAATGCACTGCGAGAGTACACAGGTGTGTGCTTGAGTGGAGACTGTGGGACAGCAAGGGGACTGGAAGGATTACTGTGATAGCAGACACTAGCACCCCATGTTCCTGGGTTGGGGCTCTACCTTCTGCCCCACCAGGTAACATAGCTTGGGAAACACCAGGGGCTTCTGATTACAAAGATGATTAAAAGTAAGATTAATGTCAGGGTGGTGTTCTTCTCAGCCGTGCTTCCAGTCAGTGCAACTTCCTTGCTGACTAGTCTTTATGGAAAAGGATATGAAGCATCTGTTTTTTGTAACAGATTGTTTTGTTTGGTCTGACTGTCTGTTTACTATTATTAGTAGGCTTGTTTCTCTATAGTACAGGTTTGTCAGGGAAGAACTTACTTGAAAACACATTTCTTGGTCTGTCAGGGAGTTTTACATGTATATCAGTGAAGGTAGAATTTATACTGTGCCAGGACTGGCAAAACTACTTGACAAAAAGAAATAGCCTACAAAGAGAGATCTTACAAACAGTATTCAGGACCTGATCTGTTTAGTCTATTTTAGTAATCTTATTAAATTCAGTTTGAAATTTTTGAAAGTAAAACTCGTTTGAATATATATTTNTTGAAAGTAAAACTCGTTTGAATATATATTTTTTTAAAAAAATTATTAGGCTTGGTGTCCAGACCTGAAAGTGAAAGAAAAAGCCAATAACCACCAAATGTAGTCTGTAGTGGGCCTACGTCCACATGAGTGCTCATTGTGCACGTAAGCATACAAAGTTCTCATGCTACAAACAAGTTCACTTTCTGCACTGTAGTGTAAGAGAGTAATTTTTTGAAAAGTGCTTAGAGGAACTGCCTGACACACCTAGTTTCTCAGGGGATGGCACCTTTATAAAGTCCAACAGTGTTTCTGAGTAGTCAATCTGTCAGCATTACAGCTAAAAGTATGTTTGAGATCCTCTCCTATAAATACAGGTGATGCTATCTGTTTACATACTTATGTAGATTCATACTGGCAATTCCTCGCCCTTCAATCCTTACCTAGACTCCTCTGGTCCCCATGAGTGCCTGTTGCTTCCCCTGTAGTCAGCAAGGAGAGTGGCCAGAGCAGCCATGCTCAGTTTTTACTCAAGACCACCCATGCACATGATGACACAACCTACCCTCATGTCCCCCTTAGACAACAGAGGTGTGTACATTGCCATGGGGAAATGGATATGTTCTCTGTCTTCTCAAATATATATGCAGATCTGTAGATACTCTGTCCTAAAGAGGATGTATTATTCATAATCAACTTAATCATGTTCATTTTTTCAGAAAAACAAAATAAAAAATAAAAAATCCCTCTTCCAAAGAGATTTTCAGACATTCGAGGGGAAGTAAATATATCTAGAAAGGAGGATTTTTAAATTAAGAGAGTTCTTTGTGTAAAAGAGATGTGGAAAGATATGCTCTTGCAGTTTCTAAAGCCAGCGAACTTAAATAAGATTTTAAAGAAATGTGCAAACTGTGTTTCTGTTCTGCGATATGATCTCCCAATGCAAGACTACTTATTAAAACTCTGAATTGTTGTTTTGGTATTGTATAGTAAATTTTCATAGTGTCCCACACTACTAAAGTAAGCAGGAGTATAGCAAGGATAAATTATTTTTAAATGGAATTTTAAAATTACCTGAGACTTCTTTGTACACGGGGTTTACTCTTTATATTTGAAAGATACTTGAAGTCTTTTACTAATGACATTACCTTGTAGCTGGAAAGCCACTTCCTTTAAAGAAAAAAAATCTGATATCAGAAGCCTGCTTGGAGCCTAGCACATGTCTAATTATATCTCTCAGTCTTAATTATTTAGTGAGTGCTAATAAACTGCACATATCATGACACTCATGTTTAATAAGCATATAAATTTAATTGATTTTTTTCCCCTCTCTTTGAAGACTAACAGACATGGAATTCAATCACAAGGCAATGGCATTATAACCTCCAATATAACATCAGGTTTTAATAAGCCTCCTGTTTGCTGCACACATGTGCTTAAGACTGCCTGGAAACCAAATCAGTAGAAAAAAGGGATTACTTTAGATTACTTTGAAATGTGCATTGTTTGAAATGGCCTCTGGTGACCAGCTTTCATGAATGGCTGATTTTACTTGTGGGGTACGTCATCTGGCTCAATTATATGAGGCTCTTTTGTATGACAAGTGCACTTCTTGGTTGTGTTGAAATATGAAATTCTAAAATAGAATAAATCAGATGGTGAGAAGTAAATTTAAGTAACTGTATATTATTAGAAGTTTGTAATTTAGCAGCAGGCATTCTTCTTACTGAAGAATAT
>VYZS01027504.1:8823-40291 GCA_013400695.1 Neodrepanis coruscans | reverse complement strand
TTCTCAGTAAGAAGAATGTGCCTGTAGAAGTCAAAAAATCAGGCTGCTCCTCAACAGGAACATGAGTCAATGACCTTTCCAAAGTGTTACAGGACCATTAAAGAGAACATAGTTTATTTTGATCTGAATTACTCTTAAGCAATAAGAAATACAGCTTTTTGTAGAAGCTGTTAACCTACTGGTAAATCTGTCATGGTTATTTTCATGTTTATCATCTTCATTAAAGACCCCCGAGATGTGAGGATCTCACCTTTTGTTTGAAACAAGCAAGTGTACCAACAGGGAAGATGCTGCTTCACTGAGGAGAAAGACTGTGAAAAACCTGCTCCACTGTGGTTTTTGTTCTGAAAGCCTTTAATGCCTAGGCATACTCTTAGGAGAAAAAAAAAAAAAGACATTTCCAGTGAGTCATTTATGCCACCTTAAATAGATGTGTTGGCTTTTCCACACCCATTAGCCCACAGCAGATGGACAAGATATCTAATTTTCTGGTGCATGAACAGTCAACTGAAGTGAGTAGAAGCCCAGCTCAAGCTCTCAGACAACCTAGCCCAGATGGCAATTACGAATAGCTTCATATGTATTGCTGAAATTTTATTATTTTTTAAGCCCAGATGATAATTTCTGGGTCCTAAATGGTGAGTATTCAGCACTGGCAAAGCAGCAGCTACTTATTTTTATTTCAATTACACATAAGTCAAAAATAGTCCTGTTTGTATTTTAAGGCACAGTAAAAAGGGAGTATAAATTCCCATAATGTGAGCTTTTCAATGAGGTTTCATTTCAGTTTTCAGTTCATTTTGTAAAGGGAATTTAAAATAGAAATGCCACCAGTGGACATTATAGCCCAAAGTATGCTGGTTTCAGTGATGGAGAGATAAACCTCTCTTCAGACAGTGCTTTTGGTGCAGAGAAGTGTCTGTGTCAACAAAACAATCCTAAAAAATGTAAAGGACTGCTGCAAAGAGGAAGGGAATAATCAGTTCTCCGCGCCTGTTGCAGATAGGACAAGAAGTAATGAGCTTAAATTGCAGTAAGAAAAGATTCAGGTTAAAACCCTCTTGTGATAAGGACAGTGATGCACTGCAAGACACTGCCTCGGGAGGTGGCAGCTTCTCTAGCACTGAAGTCCTTAAAACCCCAGAGATAACCATCTGTCAGGAATGACACAGGTGCCATGGGCCAGGGAAGAGAATGGTGACCTCTCGAAATCCCCTCTGGCTCTTTGAGGTGATGGCTCTTGGGAGTTATGCACTTTGGGGAGGTCTGCGATGTGGAGCTCCTGGAGAGTTGTGCCTGTTGGAGGTTGTCATCCGTGACAAGGGCTCCACGTTGTTAGGTCTGGGGAGCAGCAGCAGTGGGACTGGAGCTCTGGAGATTGATAAATGAGTTTGGAGGAAACGAGAAGGAGCACAAATAAGAGCTAGCATGCCTAGCTTGGGAAAAAAATGACTTAGACAAATTGGGTAGCATGAAATCCAAGTCTTTCAGTGGACTCTCTCCTTGATTTCCGATGAACTTTCAGGGTGCAACACTGTCCAGCCACAGATATCCCTGAATGAAAAAGCAGTAGAGTTTGGTGTTTGGAATGTTTCATTTGCACCATTCAGCAGAACAGGAGACTGCCAAAACCTAGAGGAGAGAAAATGGGTGGGCATGGGGGAAATACAGTGAAGGGAGAAAGGACACTGAAGTATCAGGAGCCTTTAGAGGGCAGTAAGTATCCTTGGAGGGGAGAAAAAAAGAGGGAAAAAAGGAAGCTGTAGTAGATGAGAAATGGGATGGGGTGTTCAAGGGGGAACTAGAAGGAAGTGCTCCAGGATTTTGGTTGATAAGCCTCCAGACCATACCGAATTTCTCAGGCTTGTTTATACCTGACTGGTTTCTAATAATGCCCGTGTACAGAGCTTTTGCTGATAAGGTGAATAATAGTGGTATGACAAATATGCCTCCATTTGACCCCTGCCAAGATATTAGTGGAAATTTGGTGTTATCTGTCTTTTAAACTCAGGGCAGCGTGATCCATGGTTTAGTATAAACGTAAGGAATCAGTAAAAAAACAAATGAAACAGAAAAACATTGAAATGCTACCAAGTGCTTTCCTGTGCCATTAAATGGTTCCTCCCTGAGGAAAGAAATAGATTCTTGGTCCCAGTATATAAATACGTCTATGTATGCATCCATGGAAGCCCTCTAAAAGAGATCCATACCTGGGGTGCACCTGATCTGAAGGGAGAGGTGGAAGCAATGAAATGTGCCTGCCCACCCACTGGTCTGGCAGCTGCGGTCACCCCACAGTCCTGTTCTCAGTGATAACCTTCTCCAGAAAGCTTTGATTCCCAGGAAATCTGGGCATTTGCCCCAGATCAGCAAATCATGTCTGAATTTTGCCTCTTAACACCAGGAGGAAAATTCTCAATTTTCTCTGCCAGGTGTTTCTCAAGACAACCTTCCCCACGCTATCAGAAGATGATCTTATATTGTCATTCAGTAAACATATGCTGTATGATAAATCCATTGTGCCATTGCATTCCAGGTTTCTGTGGTTAGCTGCTCACAGTAAAATTACTCTTACACTAATATGACTGCACAGGGCAGATTAATGTGCTGCTGCACATAAATGCTTGCCTTGCCAACTGGTCCTTGTTAGTTGGTTTGAGCGGAAAACCATGGGAGAAATTTGAAGTGAGAAGGCATACAAATCTAAAGCCAGGATTTAACACAATGTAGCTGCTTTGCTAGTTATCCATGGGTCCCCACTTCCCGGGTATGTTTCATATAATTACTACATTACATTTTTAATTATGTTTGTTTTCCTCCTTTTAGTGCCCATTTCTTACGTTTCTTCTTCAATGTATATAGTACCCCAGCAACATCCACATTTATAATTACAGAAGATAAAGTTATAATATTCCTGAGGCAAAGCTGCATTTTAACAACTGTGCTAATGTGGAAAACAACTTGTGCAGAATAAATATGCCCTACAATTAGTGGTATGCCGACATTTTTCATGGTTACCTTACATATAAATAAACTCAAGCCGCTGACATTTTTCCTGAGGGCTTTTATCTCTACAGCCCCAAAACTGCAGACAGATTTGTTGTAAGTAACACTATCGCCATAATAAGTTTGAAAACCCATTATTTTTTTTTAAATTCATCTGCTTTTGCATCTGCATAGCTCGGGGCTGGGCCGGTAGGTCTGATATTGTCTGTCTGATGAAGCGTCGCCGTGTCCTGGGCTCCCCGAAGCCTATCATTTGGCTGAGGCTAACAGGAGGTGACTGGGCAAAGCCGTTTCACCTGAGGGTGGGCCAGGTCACAGGTCACTTGTAATAGCTTCTCCATGCATCTCCAGACCTGTAAATGAGACCAGAGCCTGACTCACTTCACTACACTTTCTTTGTCTTAGACGGATGCTCTAATCAAACAAATTACCTAGCCCATGATCACAGCCACTGAGCCAGAGATGGTTTTGCAGACGCTTGTCTGGAGCCCTCCAAGCCCCCTCGACCGTGCATTGCTGCTTAAAAGAAAGGGCTAATGTTTTTCACCAAAGGTAATAAAAAGATTGCGGTCACTTGGCTAAGCTGGCCTCGGAAAAAAATCCCCCGAGACACCACAGGACACAGTTTGACACACACAGCACAGCAAAAGGCATGTATAGGAAATAACGAAGGGTCTGGCTGCTCTCAGTGCAGGGGTACCTGTGCTATGGCTCTACAGACTCAGCACATCTCAGTAAAGCCTAAATGCAAAGTCAGTAAGAGAGTAGGTGTACCTTACCTCTGGGCAGGATTACACTCTGCTTGGGGTTTTATTTTCTTTTTTTTTTTTTAAGGGTGTAAAAAAAGTGAGATGGGCAAAATTCTCATGGAAAGAGGGTGAGCCCAACCATAAATAACTGGGCTCACCCAGCACCAATAGAGAAAAGCATACAGGCGTGGTTTGTTTATTGTAAAAGTCAGCCTTAGGCAAAGGATTTAAAACTGATCAGCCTACTACAAACATATTATATTAGTCTTGTATTTATTTATTGCGCAGTCCTTTAGTTTAATTTATTGACTGTCATTCCCTACTGTACTGCAGGCAGTGCTGTCACTGTATTTTCTTAAAACTTTCACAATAAATTTGTAAACATAGAAAAAAATTCTAGCCATCCCATATTTTTCTCCTGCATTTTCCAGCTACTTTGGCTTTTGTAGAAGTAGTGTCAGTTGTTTACTTGATTCTGACTCAGGAAAAAAACCCCAAACATCCTAGGTACTTTCTAGTTTCAGATGTTTTGTGTGATTGTAAAAGAGAAAGAAACCAGTTTTGACTGAGAGAATGAGCTACTGCAAACAATCTGTTGCTAATATACTCTAATTGCTAGTGATATTTTGAGAAAACAATTAAATTGGAAGTGGGGTTACTTTGGTGTTTATTGTCTGTGACAGCTTCTTTTGGAAACGGGCTCAAGAGCTGCCGAACTGAGGCTGTGATGATGTGTGAATAATACTTATCATCAATGCAGAGCCAGCCACCAAAGAGGGGAATTACAAAATGGGTAAACTCACCTGTTAGACATGTCAGGATGGGCAGTGAGCTGTTACATGGTCAGAGGTGGGTCCTTCCACTTACTTATGTTTGCACCCTGCAGCATTGCTGTCTTTTTATTGCATTAGGACTGGGAAGATGCTCTGGTGCCTGATGGGTTTGAGCTAAAAAAATCTGCTGTTGCAAGTAAAGGTACCATATATTGCAAGAAATGCATTTGAACCATGAGTGTAGCAGCTCAAGGGAAAAGTCTGGGCAAAATTCCCATGGATATCCCTGCATCCAGGTTTTCACTGCTGGTTGTCACTGTGATTAGTTCAAGGTGTAAACAGACGTGCCCTCTGCAAGCAGCTGTGCTGAAAGAAGATGTTGTCACCTACCATCAGGGCTCCCACTTGTTCTTTAACATCCTCTGCTGGAAAACACCTCCTGTCCCTTCCCACTAGAAAAGCTGCTCACCTGAGTCCAGCCAGCCCCATTTTGAACACCTCCAGACCATGCTCCAAAAATATCTTGTTGAAATAAGGCCATTCCTGTGCAAACTCCACCTGATGGGCTGCAGCCATCACAAAGAAGATATGCAGGGATATAAAGGCTGGCTTGCTTGTGGCTACCAAAAACGTTGTGAAGACTTTGTGTAAGACAGTGATACAGTTGGGTCAGCAGTATTTCACTGAGCTCCGGTCAAGCCATCACATAAAAGCTACTGCAGAAATGACATTAGAACAGTTTGAGAGAAAATCATTTTCAGCTCAAAGAAGCCCGATCTTTGGAAATATATAACATGCTATCCCTGAACTCAATCTGGTAGATGCTGTAAGGGAGCAGGGAGCAGAGACCTGATCCCAGCTACTGAACTGGGTACCACTGTAAGATTTCGGCCCCAGCCACAGCCCAAACCATCCTGGCCTTCAGCAAGTGCTGAGAGTGTGTTGCTACTCCTCAGTGTCAAGAAATCCAGCTGTGGCAGAGAAGACTATTTAACCTCATCTGTATGTTGGGTTTTAAGTTGCAGAGTTTGCATTTGCAAGCTTTTCTATCATGGCAAAACGTCTAGGAAACACTTCTTTATATCTCCTATGAGAACACTGAAGCTCACAATATCTTTTGGGTCCAGGATCTGGAGATCTGGGGAAAACATCAGCTGCCATCTAAGTAGGAACAAAATCAGGTGAAGGGTTTTTCCAGTGAGAGACAGTGTCTCAGGAGCTCTCTCATTTTTGCCCTCTCTGCAGAACTACTTGCATCAAGACCTTAAAACCCCTCTGTAAAAGCTGTTTGCGTGTGAGCAGATGGTATTTCATTGTCTTTTGCTACTGATCTTGAATTATCAGCCTTTATAATGAAAATGCCAATTCAGCCTTGACTGTTCTGCTATAACTCTACCAGGACCACTATAATGCACACACCATATATACTGAATATTTATTATGGTACTGTGCATATTATTTATTGTATATGCAGCATATTTTGTAGGTGAAAAATGATACCTTATCTAAGTCAATGAGCATAACCAGGAAAAATATGGCAGAGTAATCATGTGATTCATAATTGACATGTGCTCTCCAAAGACTTGGACAGAATCTGAATTTTCAGCATATACTGGAAACGCTTTTCTGTTTGCTGGCCTGGGCATAACTGTGCCACTGCTCTCTCCGGCAGCTCCATCAGTCTTCAGTATTTCCATAACTCCCTGGGTGCCTAGAAAAGCTGGGCCAGCACATGCTGAAAATATTTCAAGAAGTTGCAAAAAAGCGCTGATGTTTTTCAGTGTCCAGAAACAAGACAAGGAAGTGGTTTTTTTCTGTCCAAATGCTAATGAAGACCAGCCCGTGCGCGTCCGCAGGATTTTCATAGATTCACAGTGGGATTTTATGTGTACATGTGTGTTCATGTACATATGAGTGTATCTTCTGCTCTAATTTCACCACTCTGTTGGATATCACCACATACCCTGGATGTGGCCAGACCAGTAAAACCTCTGCAGCCTCACCCCGCTCCAGCAATGACTCTTCTGTTCAATCTTATCTTAAACCCCCACTTCATAAATGTGCCTTTTTCTCACACAGCATAGAGGTTCATTGCATATATTTGAAGAAACATATGGTCAAATTGCTGAGAAAAGAGGATTTGGGGTGTGGAAGTCAATGACTTTTATCACTTTTGCTCCTCCTGCTCACAAGAAGCTCACAGTGCAGTGGATGATCTGGCTGCACACAAGGCCTTTTAATACATTGGTCTACAGAGACTTGTCTGAGTTTAAGGAGAATAGAAGGGAAATGTAGAGAAGTGGAGTTGTAGGAAACTCCTCAGTTCAACAAATACCAACAGCTTGGGAAGTTTTTCTTTCACTGTCTTAATTTTTCTCACTTCTGTAGATTCTTTAATGTCTGCTACTGTGGCTGGGAGAAACCTAGAGCCACCTCAGCCCCTCTCAGCCTGGCTGTGATATGGTATCCTTGCACGTGTGGGAGGGAGGGCAAGGGTGGAGAGGAGAGGATGATGAAGGGTTTATCAGCATAAACAACAACAGGGATGTAACAAGAGTTTTCCAACTACCATCCAAATCACGTTATCAACGTCATCTAGAGACCAGCCCACATCTTTATTGGCACTGCTCTCACTGCAGGAACATGGCCAAGTTTTTCTCAGCATTTGTGTTAGTCTTCCTTGTCAGTGCCTTTTTCATTTTTTATTTTGGACAGATAAGGCTCTGTTTATAGCACATTTAAAAGCAATAGCTGAAGACAACAGAGGCTTCACCACTTTGATATGTAAAAGAAAACAAATTTTATGTACATATGAGGGGGGCTCATACTCTCACTGAAGCCTTTTGGAAGATTACCAGTGACTTTTCAGAGCCTTTGAAATATGGCCAGCTTTTTCTTTTATTTTTCTCATTTTTTCCTTTTTCCTTCCCCTCCCACAAATGTCAGGAATTAATATTTTAATTCAAAATGGCACTGCCGTACCCTGCAGTGCTGCAGTCCAGGACTCTTTCCCCAGCAGCCTCCAGCACTTTTCCTGTTGGCGAGGTACGCAGCCGGAGAACAGCCCTTCGGCAAGCACAGCCACACCGGGGAGGTGCCAAAACATTGCAGAGCAAGGCCATCATCAACTGTGAGAGAGGCGGTTTTATACATTCAAAACTCACAAAAAAAAACCCAACCAAAAAAAAAACCAAACACAACAACTATAATTCAGTTGTCTCAGTGAACTGCTGAGGAACCTGCACGCTGTTTGCCATGTGCCTGCTATGGAATAAGACATAAGAAGCATAAGAAGTCATTTTAGAGATAATTTTAAAATATTTCAGATCCTCTGGGAATGCCAGATCAATGACAGTAAAGCCAGCAATCGGTGCTTTATACCAAATAACCAAATCTGGTTTGGTTATGCTGCCCTTGCCCCAGGAGGAGCTGAGAGCCAGGCAGAAAGAAGCATTGTTTTACTGAGAGCAGGAGAGGAATAAGGCTTGTGAGTTGGGGCTGCAAGGAAAAGCTCTTTAAAAATGTGTTGAATTTTAATGAAAGCAGCTCATAATATGTAAGAGGGAAAATGCTGTTATGTCGCAGTGGACTTGCTTACATGTCTGGCCTGGGAGCTGTTGTGAAGCTTCATAGTCTGTATCATGGGACTCAGCGTGCCTTGGAACAGTGTTCTGGTAGTCAGTTGTTTTTATTCACCCAGCATGTGCCCATACATATGGATAGGTAGAGATGCACATACATTTATATACATTTCTGTGTGTAAAAATCTGTATATACATATATGCATATATGTGCACATATATATTTATAGACACACTGCATATTATTGAATATACATGCTATACCTTCATATGCATGCATACATATGTATATATGCTTAGGCTTCTTTACATTTTTATGGGGTCAACTAAAAATAAGAAAGAAAAATCTAAGTAATGTAGGTAACTAACAAAATATGTTAACCATTCATATTTAAGTACATCTTAAGGTTTTGTATGTATACAAATGTATACGTGAAACAGTTTTATGGGTATTGTACTGTTTCAGATAATAGAGGATGAGCCAGATTATATGGTATTTGTAGAGGATACTTGCTAAAAGCAAATGAGAATTACCAAGTTATCCTCGTCATATATGGGTCAATCTAAACAGACTGCTTCCATATTCCATGACCAGCTTCCCCAGAGAACTTCTTCAAATGCTGCTTTTAAATGTCCTTAGCATGATGGTCTTTGTCTTTAAAAAGTAGCTGGGCTGTCACTGGGGTGGGTGGGATAGAAGAGGCTGCCGGGAGCAGCCAGCAGCTGACACCCACGGATGGCACCACTCACACTCCAGCTCTCTAACATGGGATTTCAACATGTAGAATATCGGCTTTAGTTTAAAAATGAATCACCATTTGCTAATGGTCCTACCTCCTGAATGCTTCCAATACACTTATTATCACGTCATTTAACCATCCAGAATGGTACTAGGAAACATCAACCTCCTGCCAAAAGAATCCGAAGTGTGTTTTCTGGCTGCAGCATTTAATTTCTTCCCAGGTCTACTTAGTTTTGATGCCTGTTGTTCAGGTAAAGCAGAAAGAGATTGCCTTCCCCTGCCAAAAGGGGTAGGGCTGTCCTGATTTCTGCTGACAATTGCTGGCATGCTTCTTGGAGCAACTGGTACCCTGCTCCTATGAATTCCACTCAAGAAAAGAAACATGATACTTGGGGAAGAAAAAACAGAAAGAAGGAGAAAATTGATAGCATTTCTGAAAGTCAAATGAGTATCTCTGACTTCACTGTGAGACCTGGTTAATGCTGAAAGCTAATGCTGAGCCTGGTTTTCACGGGGATAAATCCAAACCACCAAACATGGCTGATGCAAGCAGGTCACAGCAGCAGCCTTCCAAGACAGTAGGTTTTGCCAAAGCCCAGCTCAGACAGATGCTTTATGCTCTCCCTGCCCCAAAAAGTGAAAAGTGGAGGTCACTTTAGTGTCTTACAGGTTCAAAAAAGTGAAGAGGGGAAGCTTGTTAATAGGGACAAAACTTATTATGAGCTTCTCAGGAAACAGCATAGTTCTCCTTCCCTGTGGTCCTCGGTTCCTCCAACATGTGCTCAGAGGTGCAGTGAGCTGTGGGGTCCCAGCTGCGAGACCCTCTTTACCAGAGGAGCTATCTTGAGCACAGAAAATTTTCCTTTTCCCCTCAGTTCCTGGTGTTTGAGGTCCTAATTTTTCAAACCCTTGCTCTGGAGCAGGAGAAAAGTCTTTCGGAAGCAATGTGGGATGCCCACCCCTGTGGACAGGACCAAAGAGGGAGCAGCGAGCCATTTCCCAATGCTTTTCAGATGCCCTTATTGAATTAGAGAGGGGAAAAAAACCTGGAGATGTCAGAAATGCCAACACTGAAGGAAAGAAAAACGAAGGAAAAAGCACACACACATCTGCAGCTGATTTAACCATATAAATAAATGGTAGGTTCCTTTGGCACTCCCAGCACAAATAATTAAATGGTGCATTTGGGTTCTAGGACAACACTGACCAAAAAAATACAGAGAGATATAAAAGCGAGTGACATGTATATATTTGTCCTGAATCACATGTTTACCTTTTTTCCCCCATGCAATTAAAAATTCATTAATAACCATATGACTGAAATAAAATCAGGGCAGGGGGAGGCTGGACTGGACTGTGTATCCAACAGAATACACAGGGAGCTGGGGGGATGCTGTGCTTGGAGTGAGACCGGGGCTCTGGTTTTGTTTAGGACCACGCCTTGGCAGCTTTAGGACAACACAATGCAATTACCCTGACCACAAAATGTTCTGCAAGAGCCCGATGGTCCCTGATGCCACCAGGAAGGGGGATGCTGGGACCAGGCCAGCCCAGTCAAAGCCTCCACAATGTGACTGTCAGCAGTCACCTCTCTTCTCAGGCAGCTCCTAGAAGTTAAGGTGATCTTAACTCCATATGTGTCTGCCAGACCCAGGGATTCATCTCCTGTAACTACCTGTTTCCTTACAATGGAAGTGTATAGCTGAGCATGGGCGAAATAGATACTGGCATCCTGAGCCTGAAAAATATTATTTCCTCCTCTTAAAAAATCCTTGTCAGTGCTGGGAACCTGCTGCCTGTGTTCAGGTAAAGCTCCCTTGGCACTTTTTCTTAGGAGCAATGAAGACATCAAGCCTTATATGGATTCCATTATTATTTTGTTTTATTGTGTTGTCATTTTATGAGGGACTTGAGGCCCACAGGGAGCAGGAAGGCGCTACCAACTAAACTGGGGTGGGGAGTGGAGGAGGCACGTCAAGGCTGCCTGGTATCGGGGAATGATTTCATCCAGAGCCCTATTGTGGCAGGGAAACAATTCCTGTTTACCAACAGGCCCGCTATTGTGCTGCTGGTGCCAGAGGAAATCTGCGGCTGAGCAGGGTTGCACAATTGCTGGTGTGGTCCCTGCCAGAGCCCTTGGATCCATGAAGCTGGGACAGCAGGCAGGGCTCAGCATGGCACATGGGTGCCAACATACCTCAGTGAGGCAGCCTGAACCTGGCCATGCAGCCACAGGCTGCTATTACTTTGATGTAAGCAACAGAGAACTGATCTATGCTGATACACCCTCGCCTACTTGCTTCCCCACTCCGTTACATCATTTTGGGGGTCCTTGTGTCAGTGTAATCTGTGACAATACAAGTAGTGTTACAGGCACTGTGTGGGGTGCATGCAAGAAAAGGATGAGTCAACTTCTACCACCTTTTATTACTTTTAAACATTATCAGGTAGGTAATGTTAATACCAAATCAGAGAGGGATTTGTGAGTTAAGATGGTAAGTGGTGTTAAAGTGTTTCAGTATCCCCATCTCTTTCCCAGACTTCTTCATCCAGAATTTAGATCACCTAAATGCAAACCCTAGTGCCTTGGGCTTTCTCCTCTTCTCCTTTCAGCCCATACACTTTTAAAATGGGGCTTAAATTTTTACCTGTGAACTAGAGACAGAGCAGATCTATAGGGAATGAAAGTGAGAAAATGTTAATGATGAATGTGGTACTCCAGGAAAAATAGCTCAGAAGTACCTAATCTGATTTGCACACCCAAACTCCACTGTCAGTACCTCCAAACTGAACCCTCGCAACCCTCCCAGCCAGAAACACTGTGTGTCTGGACAAGTAATCTGCAGCTGATGACTATCCACAAAAGAACATGGGATTCCAGATAGTCAGAGAAGGTTGGAGGGTGAATAAACTCCTTAGTGGCTTCATAGATCCCACACAGCTACATGGCTATAGGGCCATGGCAGCTCCTGAGCAGTCTAGATTGGGTTTAAGGGGAATGTTTGCCTCACCTTTAATTTTACAGATGTGTCCATGTTCATGTGGCTTGAGCTCATGCAGCTACATGAGCTGCATACATACAGCCCCAATGTTTATGAAGTGCTTTGGGTGCTGACAGCATTGCAGATTCTGTCTAGAGCAAGCTATGGCAGAGATTTAGGATTTTCCTGCATTGCCCACCCTGAGCTCCCACCTTCCTCAACCTTTCTGTCTCCTTCTTATGGTGGACAGCCCTTAGGGTTGTCATTACCAGTTCTCCCCCTGGAAGTCAGTGTTGGAAGATAACAAATGACCTGATTTTCCACATTTTCTTTGAAAACTTGGAAACAGGGCTACACACAACCTCAATTGTGCTGTAGCAATACTAACCAACCCCTTAGGACCTCTCTGCATGAAAAGAACTGGGACAATCCTGAGAAAATGAAACAGCTAAAAATGGTTTTAATTTAGTTCCCTGTATGGTGTGTGGTCACCAAGCAGGGACTGGGTCAGCCTCCAAGCCTAATCATTGTTTCCCCATAAGGACATTTATAGAAGCATCCCATCCAAGCAGAGGGACACATGGTCCTGTGGTGTCATGTCAGAATTTCTGCAAAACCACACATTTTATGCACGTGTGCAACCTTGTATTTTGTTTTGGGGTTGGATTTCTTATTTTCTGTCATAGGCTGCTGGCAGATAAGGTACTATTCCCTCAGCCTGTTATGAGTGTACACTGAGCCATTCCCAGCCAATTGGAGCTTTTCCACAAGATGGTACTCAGCCCAGTCTGTAATTGAAACAGGGCATGGATGCTCCTGGGGAAGGCAAACGTCAGCCAAAAAAACAGGCCGCAATAGTCAGAGATATTTAGTATACAAATAAGAATTTGTTTCATAAATATCTTATAAAAACTGTAATTTACTTCCCAATATTTCAGCAGATTATCTTAATGCAAACAGCAGATGTATTTTGGAACAACGAAACAAATGTTTAGCGAAATTAAAGTTATTCATGTGCAGTCACACAGGGAATATTTGCATGATATTTTACTAATTGCTCCAAAATCTGAATTGCAGCAAATAAACAAACAGGGGGAAAAAATAAACCAGCAGAAAGATTANTACTTCCCAATATTTCAGCAGATTATCTTAATGCAAACAGCAGATGTATTTTGGAACAACGAAACAAATGTTTAGCGAAATTAAAGTTATTCATGTGCAGTCACACAGGGAATATTTGCATGATATTTTACTAATTGCTCCAAAATCTGAATTGCAGCAAATAAACAAACAGGGGGAAAAAAATAAACCAGCAGAAAGATTAGCCCCAGGCCTCTCTTTTTAAGTTCTCCGAGTCTTTCTTCAACCACTCAACCTTTTTTCTCTGGTGTCCTGGGGTTCTTCCTCAGTCTCTTCATCATTCTTCTCAAGCCTTTATCTTTTTGCTCTTATTTTCCCCTGATGGCCTTCCTTCCAAAAGGAACTTGATTTTCTTCTTCCCTTGGAGTCCAAACACCCTTCCTGGGGTTTGTAGTTCTGCCTGCTCCTGTTTCTTATTGCTTGGCTGGAGTCAACAAAAGCAATTTCCTATGGTCAAATTTCCACAAGCATTATGGGGAAGAACTTTGCTATTTTACCTAGCTAAAGGATTGCCTCAAATAGGATAAGCCATACAGAAAAACCCAACACAAAAGGAGTAGATGCTATTTTAGTGACCAGGAATTCAGACTTGGGTTACTTTAACCTTGTCTTATGAGTTTCAAGTTACAGCAGCAAGAATCAAGATGTAGTTGCTGATTGTTATGACATTATTTTTTGTCAGGTTCTATTTATTTGCCCTCCTGGAGAAGGGAATGTATTTCGATATGTCAAAATATTTTGTTCGCCTTCATTTGATTGCAAGAGGAGCCTTAGGTGAGGTAAGAAAAATGTATGTTTATCAAAATGTTGGTGCCCAGTAGATGGTTACATGATTGTATATGTTTCATACACACAAATTGATGGAATGCTGAGGGTGCAAAAAATCAAGCAGTGGGAAGTTAGTAAAGGTCAGAATTAAAATTGATATGTCTTACATGGAAATCTTGCTGACTGCAGGAGCAAGTAAGCAAGAAAGAGAAGTCCTCAGTTTCAAACTACAGCTGCTTTTTACCCAAGGTACTGGAGTTTCTCACAACAGTAACTGTCTCTTAATGTGTTTCTGTCAGGCAATGTAAGTTGGCAATGTAGGTTTTATATGATTTCTATGGCAAAAGGATTTTCTTTGAGCATCTGAGCCTTCAAGATCCACAATCACATTGTAAGTAATGTCTCTTACATTGAAAATGTTCCCTGTTGCATTTTAAATTCTGGGTAAGATTCTGGGAGCCTTGGAGGGAATGTGTGCAGCCACTGTTCAGGCACTTCATTGCCTAGACAGGCCAGGTAGGACCACCAAAACTCCACTGTTGGCTCACTGGCAATGCAAATGCTGCTTCTTTCCAGTATAAAGCCAAGGCAGAGGGTTTAAACTTTCAAATTAAGCTGCTAGTCTTTGCTAAGAATTGCTGTCCATGGGGGAGCAGGGGACTAGAAGCTGCCATTCCCTACAGTTAACCTAATCCTAACCCTAGACAGCATCTTTGTCTGCTTGAGACATTTGTCAAGTCCTGGAGTCAAACCTAATATGGGGTGCACACCTACTGTTAAGCACAAATAATGGACATTTTCAGGATCCTGCTTTTCATGCTGGCCAGTATTTGCATTTTGACTTTCATTTTCCTGGTGATTNCAGGCAATGTAAGTTGGCAATGTAGGTTTTATATGATTTCTATGGCAAAAGGATTTTCTTTGAGCATCTGAGCCTTCAAGATCCACAATCACATTGTAAGTAATGTCTCTTACATTGAAAATGTTCCCTGTTGCATTTTAAATTCTGGGTAAGATTCTGGGAGCCTTGGAGGGAATGTGTGCAGCCACTGTTCAGGCACTTCATTGCCTAGACAGGCCAGGTAGGACCACCAAAACTCCACTGTTGGCTCACTGGCAATGCAAATGCTGCTTCTTTCCAGTATAAAGCCAAGGCAGAGGGTTTAAACCTTCAAATTAAGCTGCTAGTCTTTGCTAAAGAATTGCTGTCCGTAGGGGAGCAGGGGACTAGAAGCTGCCATTCCCCACAGTTTGTGCCTAGACAGCATCTTTGTCTGCTTGAGACATTTGTCAAGTCCTGGAGTCAAGCCTAATATGGGGTGCACACCTACTGTTAAGCACAAATAATGGACATTTTCAGGATCCTGCTTTTCATGCTGGCCAGTATTTGCATTTTGACTTTCATTTTCCTGGTGATTGTGAGGTGCAGGTGGATCAGGATGCTGAGCTAAATGCACAGAGAGGTGCTAAGGTGTCCAGAAATAGTTGTATATCCCTGATAGTCCTCTGAGGTTTTGTTAAGGTAATTCTGTAAGGTCAATTGGTCAGTTCTCTTCTAACCTGGTATTGTTTTAACTTGGAAAAACCAAGGTAATACAAAAGACGATGGGTATATTATCTGACTAAATAGGAAAAGCAAAGGGGAGAACAGGATATTATTGTTGCTATTCTTTTTTTTTTCTTCAAAGGAGGGGGTTTCCATTCATGGAGTTTACATTTCAAACTCACTAAAATCTTTCTTTGGCCTCTCCCATCCGCAGGTCACCACAGGAATATGTAAAAAGGAAATGTTTTATTTTAACAGAGTCAAGTAAAGTACATGAAACACACCCTTGCCACTGCATAACATTCCTTAAGTTAAGTCACAGAACCAAGCGGAACATTTTTTCCCCTGCCTTGGTCTTTTATTTCATTGAAAAGAGCCCTAAGTATAATATTCTTTCAGGAAGCATAAATTGTATTGCTGGAAGTAATAGCAATCTCCTAAGCAAAATCCCATAGGACTCATGCCAGTCTGCTTTCTGAAAAGCTGCATTCAAGTACATCTAGTGTTGCCTCTTTTCCTAAACTCTCATGGTCGTGTGCAGGGAGCTCTGGATGATGCCAAAGCAACTGTATATTTTTATATTGGGGTCTTCCAGGTGTTCTGGTCATTACAGGCTGTCCTGGGTCTCAGGAAAAGCTGACAGATTCCTGCCCAACCATCCTAAGTTTGGTCCCACTTCTTGCAGTTCAATATGTGTGTAACTTCCATGAATGTAAATAGAAGTTATGTACATGCATGAAGATGGAAATACATGCATTTATCTTGGCTCAAGACAGTCAGCATCTCCCCAGGAAACTACTTAGGAGGTTATTGAGGAGCCAACAGCAAAGTGTAGTGGGCTGTACCTTCCTACATGTGTGTTGTAGAAATTATTGGCATGTTGCTGATGTTTATGGTGAACAAATAGTTTATTTCTGGGCTAAGAAAGATTCCAGTGTAAATACTCAACTGGCAGCTAGCTGGAAGTCTGCCACTTGAAGTTAAAAGGCCCGTGACCAATGGTGTCAGATTAACATTTCCAAGTTGGACAATGTACAAATGGTGTTTTTGGACTGGAATAGAAATAGATGAAAGTGGTCTACTGCAGTGCAAATAACAAACTGGCAACCAGCTGGTCATTGGAAAGAGAATATGCTATGGGAATATGCTTTCTGCAGAAATACTTTATTTTGGAGATAAGTATCAACAATAGGAAGATGAGGCTTGTTTAACAAGAACCATATGGTCTCATCCTGCTTTTATTTCACTCAATAGCAAAGCCCTGATTGTCTTTTGTAGGTGCAGGATGGGAGATTACTGATAATAAATAAGAAGTACAATAAGTTTTCTGATCCACTGTTGTCCTTTGAAAGTTGTAAGCAGATTATTTTTAACACACATTCTGATATTTCAGGAGACAATAACTGAAAGGAAGCAGAATTAAAGGTGCTTGCTGAAAAACAACTTCTTCTGACAAAATAAACCAAGACAAAGATCCATTCTAGACAAAGTTATCAAACTGTGTGAAAGCAACATTTCCAGGCTGATAAGTGGAGAAGTAGTGGAGGGGTCCATTCAATGGAAAAAGTAGTTTGAATTTTTGTAGAGAGAAAACAATAGCCTGTAAAAAGTAGCTTACGTGCAAATGGAGAAATAAGGCAGGGACTTTTTTGAGGTTTAAGTAACAATTTATTTGTTATCAATACAATTAAAGATAACAGAATTAACATTGCAGTTTTGGTATAGTCACAAAATTGATTTGTGCTACAGAAAAGAGAAAGGGAAAGAAAGAAAAGAAAATGCAAGCCAAGGGATTTGCAGACTCAGTGGAAAATCCTGTTTTGGGAACTTTTTGAGGATGTAAAACATCATCTAGGATTGTTTACTTTTACGGGTAGGAAGTAAGAAAGAAATCAAGTAAGAGTGGAAATGGCATTCTTACCACAGTTGAAAGGTTGCAAGAAAACCAATACAACTCAGCATTGCAAACTGGTTTTTAAAACTGATTGTGTTTTGTTCCTTTTTTTTCTTTTTACAGTGGCTAAGGTTTGTTATTTTGGTTTCAAAAAGACAGCAAATAGGAAACTACTAATTATCACAAAAACATCAAGATTTGAAAATGAAAAAATACGGATCACATGTGAAGAGGCTCACATCTCCCTTTGGGTGTAAGTTCTCAATCCCGTTGGTTTCCTCATGGCTGAAGACAGTTTATAACAATGAAGGATATCAAAATTATGTTCTGTTACATGTTTAGATACATAGTATATCTGATGATTTTGCTCACAGAGTTTCCTTTTCCTCTCTTCTTGCTTTAAAATATAGCAAATAGTGGAAGCATGTGAGGATTCAGATCTTCAATTTGACTGTCTTAGTCCATCTCCAGTTTCAACTTTGAACATTCATTCCCTAGGACTTGCTTGTCTTTGTACTGATGTCAAAACAGCTTTAAACAATTTCTCTGTTTCTTTTGGTCTCCTGATGCCCACCTCAACCCCTCCACCTGAAAACCACTGAATGCCCAAGAAAAATTTCTGTAATTTTAACTTGTTTTTAAGGCAGCCCAGAAATGAAGGGTATCTGCTATCTGGTTGTGTCTGTGGTGGAAGTACATGCCAAGTATGGTCCTGACCCAAAGCTCCTGAAAGTGCTGTGATTTTTTATAGGACTCAGATCAGGTTGTTCCCAGGTGGGCCTTGGTGGAATAGAACATTGGATGCCAACGCTTTCAGGATTCAGTTTTTCCAAATTGGCAGCAATTCTCTAATAAGAAGGAATGATGGAGGAGTTAGGATCAGTGTCCATTTATAGAACCAGTAGTAATTTGGCAATGTTACCAAAAAACAAACATCCACACTTCCCCGAAGAGTGGCACTGCACAGCCCCACTGTCCAGCTCCCCCAGTGCTGGGGAGAACCCTCTGATTTTTATCTCTCCCTTGCTTTTCTTTTCCCTAAGCAGCAGAGCTGAAGAAGCCTGTCATCATTTTATTGCTGTTTCTAATAAACACATATGGTGATGCCTATAACAAGAACAACAGCGAGTTGCTATTGTTCAGCACACGGCCATATGTGGGCTGTCCAGTGGCTCAGCAGCTGCATCGTGAGTGCTCAGGAATGCCGATAGCCCAGAGAGAAAGGAATGGTTTTTAAGGGCTCTGAGCTTCACGAGTAGTGTGTCTGCTTTACGTACTGCTGTTGCTAAAACAACTTCTGACCATGGTGTGCCAAAAGCATAGATGTGGTGTTAGTCACTGCAGAAGTTTACAAGGTGATTAAATTGTTAGCAATTACAATGCAGAGACTGAGAAATTAGCTGGGAGTGTGTTGAAGGGAGCTTTTTTTAAAAAAAAAAAAAAGTCTCAAACAAATACATCTAAATATTTTCTATGTATGTACATGTATCTAGATATATGTATTTGTATACGTGTATATACAGTTAATGCTTTCTTTTTTTGACAGCAGAAACTCGGGCACTTGCACATCTAGTACTTCACATAACAAAAATTTTGACTCCAGTACTAATCCATATTTATTTTATCCTGTTGTGCAAGGTTGAAAGGCATGCAATTTACCAATAGTTTTTTCTCCATTAGCTCCCTTTCCCTCTGGCCTCATACAGCTGTGTTTGAGCTGGGTGATGCATACTGTAGTGATGCAGAGGCAGCCCAAACATGATGGTTGGGATGCCTCAAGTAAAACTGTGTTTCTAACACTCTTCCTAATGCCGTATTTAAACAGCAACCTGACTGAAAATGAACAGCCCATCTGTACATCCTCATTTTTCCATCAGTGTATTTGAGGGGAGAGAGAGAAAGACTGTTATTAAGAGAAACGAGAAATAAAACTTGAAAGCAGGCAACATTTTTTCGTATTGGGACAGAGACAGGCAACCAGTACTTTATTTAAGCCCTTGAATAATTTAACTGATTTGTGTGTGTGTGTGTGTGTGTGTGAGAGAGAGAGAGAGAGAGAGAGAGAGAGATTCTGAGTATCTACTGTAAAAAAGAGGAGAGAGAGAAAATTGTAAAGGATCCAAAAATCAACTGCTTGCATGTGTCTCCAAACATGGATTTTAGAAGTCTGATTTAAATATCACAGTGAAAATTATTTTGGCCAGTGTTTCTAACACATGGCAGGAAGTCTCAGTCTTGTACTTCTTTCACATATGTACACACCATCTTTGTGGCACACAAATTACCTGTATAATGGGACACAATTTGAGTAACCCATAATGCCCCAGGAAGAACCACATCCAGGCATTCACAGAAACCATACACCGACTCAGACTGCCAAAATCCACAACTGTTTTTGCCCGGTAAATGAAACCACAAACATTTACATGCTTAGATATCCCAACAAAAAGTAAATAGTCTGCATGACGTACTTTTTGTTATCATACAACATAGTGTGGAAAAAAAATACATGGAAAAAAATTAACTTCTGTTTGCTCTGTCTTAGGAAGTTCTTTCCAATGGTGAAACTGAAATGCTCACACAGACTTCCCTTGAAAAAATGAAGGGCCATATTTTCCCCCTGACAGATTTAAATGGCTCTTGCTTCCTCCTGGGAGTAGTGGCAGAAATTCAAAAAAACCCCACACCAAGGCCAGATTTTCAGAGGTCCTCAGCATCCCCCAGTTCCTGTTGACTTGTAAGCGACATGCAGCTTGAGGTTTTGCTCGTTCCTCAGCTGAAACTTTCAAAACTCGTGATTTCTCAGCATGAGTCAGTGTTTTATGTAACCCCAGCCTGCATTCCTCCAAACCCCTCCTGAGCTTAGAGTGCTCTGACAGCCAATCTCAAATTCTTCATCCTTGCAGCTGACAATTTCACCCCTCTGATGGTGGCACAACAGGCTCCTCATGCTGCTCCTGGGGATTTCAGGGCCCCATCTGGGCTCTCCTGGGTGCTGTGGGGACCAAGGCTGGGAGAAAGCTGGACTGGAGTATGGAACTCCACTCCCATTGGGAAGATGTTGGACTTGCCTGCACCAGAAATGCCCATTCCTGCGTTTGTTTGGCTAATTTTTTTCCCTCTTCCATGCAGAAGCATCAGTTTTATCCATGCCAGAAAAGCAAACAAACACATTTCTCATTTATAAGTGTTAGGAAACGAGGGCACTGATTTGGTGGATCCCACTTGCTCTTGGTCTTCTGCAGGCACCTCAGATGGCAACTTCAGTTCATACCCCTGGTATCCTGCTTCACCCTGAGGGCAGCATCCTGAAAATTTAGGGCACCTAAGAAAGCTTGAGAGGTGGCTTATTACACTATAATTACTATAATTACTTTTTTTACCATTATCTAAAATACACAAAAGCAGATAAAAACAGTGGGGAAAAGTGAGAAGCTAAACCCCATTTTTAATTCCATTTCAGCTGACTTTGCTTTGAGAGGTGGGAAATCTCAAGCCATGATGCTTCCTCTGGCAGCTTCCCATGCCCCCATTTTTGTTATCACTGATGAGATAAATCCTCCCCAGCCTCTCACTGTCAGCATGGCTCTCCCATTTCCCAGGGCAGCCAAGAACCCTCCTGCCACTTACAGTAAGAGGGATGACCATTTTAGTTGGTCATCTCATCCCATCACAGCCACATAGGAGTCAGTGAGGAGCTGATATATTCTTGATGCACAGTTTCTTCCTCCTCAGTCTTGGAGGGGAAAAGTCCCTTTTTTCATTGCCAGCACCTACCTTCTCTCTCCCTACAGGTAGCAGGAATCACAGCATGATAGAACCTAAAATGCCTACTTTCCCACAAAAATAAAACCACAGTTTTCTGGAGCAGGGCTTGTGGGCATGGAGCTGGAGACACTGCTTTATTGGAAATGTTTGATATTGTGGCAGATTAAAGGGTGAGGANGTAAGAGGGATGACCATTTTAGTTGGTCATCTCATCCCATCACAGCCACATAGGAGTCAGTGAGGAGCTGATATATTCTTGATGCACAGTTTCTTCCTCCTCAGTCTTGGAGGGGAAAAGTCCCTTTTTTCATTGCCAGCACCTACCTTCTCTCTCCCTACAGGTAGCAGGAATCACAGCATGATAGAACCTAAAATGACTACTTTCCCACAAAAATAAAACCACAGTTTTCTGGAACAGGATTTGTGGACATGGAACTGGAGACACTGCTTTATTGGAAATGTTTGATATTGTGGCAGATTAAAGGGTGAGGAAACATTAAGATGCTCAATGAAATACAGTGGGAAGTGGATGGGAGGGCTGGAGAAGCTTAGAAGGTCTGAGGGACTCCAGTATTTGAAGTGAAGCCATTCGTACCTTAACATGTCTCTGAAGTTTGAAACATCCAGTGTTTTCAAATCAATGAAACAAGTTACTCAGAAGCACATCTTGAGGAATGTTTTAAGGTATTGTTGGCCTATTTTTTGTACAAATGACTGATCTGCTTGTCAGGTGTACCTCAGGTTTAGATCCAGGAAGAAATATAAGAAAAAAAGAGATTTGTTGAAAAAAAAAGAAAGCAATAAAACAAACAAATGAAAAAAAATCATGAGCAATTTCCTATAATTAATGCTATTTCTTTTGTCTTACCATGTTTAATCCCTTGTATATGAGTACAAATACACATATTCACAGGCAAAAATACCTCTTGATGATAAAGTAGTCCCACACAAGAAATTCTTTACAATGTTTAGAGAAACCATGAAGAAATGAGAAGATCAGGCAGGGGGAAACATGTGTCAGTTCGCTCCACTAACCTACTTAGATGCAGCTTGGTAACAGCAGAATAACCAGCCATCTGATGCTCCGGATACTGTGACTGTGTGCTGGCATCATGCAAACCTCAGGTATTGAAACCATCTCCCAGCAAAATGATGTGATATTTCTTATACTTGTTATTGCATAAATTTTAAACACATGTCTGCAGGGTGATGGCCAAGTTTCGCAATTGCACTGATTGTAGAATGTGAGGAACACGCATCATATCATAATATTGGGATTTGTCTCTTATGCCTTGGCAACCCAACAAAACAGCACCTTTCCCAGGATGAGAGTGCTGTCACCTTCATTATTCCAGGAAAAAGCTGTGTTGATATATTTTTTTTCCCTCAACTATATTAGTTGGCCTATAAAAAGAAGAATGCAGCATTTCCATATGTGCATGCATGATCATACTGATGCATAACATTCCAGCACTGGCACCTTACCTGGTTCTCAGGACTTACATGGTCACAGAATTTACTGGAGAATTTAGATAAAACCGTTTTCCAATTTGCTATGCCTATGGTCTTCTTTTGCTGCCTTTTTTTTTTTTTTTTTTGCTTTCTTTTTCCTTAACTTCAGGCCTCAAAAGCAATCCCCTTGGACATGGTTATATATATTTCACCATAACTGAAAGAGAACAAAACAAATAAAACACAACGAGGCTCTTTCTCCATGCTGGTACTTTCTTCAAACTTTCTACTGAGGATTTCCAACAGCATTTGTTGTCGTATGGTAAGGGCTCTGAATGAATTTATTGATGGTAGCTGGAGGGGGGAAAAAAAAAAGAGAAAAAAATGAATGAAATCTCTTGAGACAGAAGGTATGTCATGAACTTCCCCAAGTTATTTGCAAATGTTTCTGCCAGTATCAATAAATCCCTCAAATTTTAGGATAGGCTACATTAATTACAGGATGGCATTATGCATTTAAAGGTTGCTGAAAGTTATATCTGCGATCAGTCATGTTTGAACTGCACGTTCACGTGAAATATTTAGTTTTTTAATATGCAGGCATGCAGGCGAGCAGCAATAGTCTCCATGATGTTTTAATAGGCTTTTATTAGTTCGTACTTTCCTTGTAATCTTGTTTTACAGTATGTGCATTCAATGTGTTTGTGTCTATGCTCCTCATGCACACAGTGCAGGATGCCAAAACATCCTTCTGCTTCCTTGTTTCCAACCACTTAGTCAGGCACTTGAATGCTTTCCAAATCTTGTTAAAAACCAGAAATAGCGCTATCACTTCTTCTTGTCGGAGTGTACAGAAAGAGATGGATGGAGAAGGCACTGGAAAGGTAGAGGAGGAGGCTGAATAGCTGAGGTGGAAGGTTCTTCACAGGTGAGTCCAGGAGAGCCTCGGTGCCAGGATGCCCAGACCTGATTTGGGATTTCCCATTGGATCATTGTGAAAAGTGGAGTTTTTGGTTCACTTGCTGGATGGAAAAGTGCTGCAAAGATGATCCTTACGTATTACAGAATCTCAGAATCATATAACATTCTGAGTTGGAAGGGACCCACAAGAACCATCAAGTCCAGCTCAGAGATGAATGGCCCATAAAGGGATCAAACCCACAACCTTGGCGTTATTAGCACCATGTTCCAACCAACTGAGCTAATCTAAGTATTAAATTTAAAAGTACGTAGTAAAAACTCGCTACCCAAAAGTCACAGGGTATTTTTCTGAGCTGCGAAAGATTAATTCTATTTCTATATCAAACTACCTTTTTTCTCCCCAAAGCAAATTTAAAGTAATGTCCAAATGGGGGGCATGGGGGGAGGAAGGTAGAGGGGAGGATTCCGAGTAAAACAGATTTTAAAATCAACTTTATTGAATTCACGGATTCTTCCTGAAACTGAAATAACTAGTCAGGCTAAATTTAGATTCAAAAAATGCTACAAACACAAAATTCTGGTGAGTTAAAAATTGCTCCTGAGACTCTTCAAGGTGTTTCAGTCAGGTGCATCCTTGCTGGGTGACACTGGGATCATGCGGTGCTGATGATTTTAGTATGTGTATTAATTAGCTGTATGCTCACAACTGGAGGGAGTAGGAGAGGGTAGTTTATCTCAAATTGCTCTTGCAGATGTGGATTCTCTGATGTCTGCAGGCAGTTGAGCTCATCCCATTGCCATTGGGGGAGGCAGACATGTTTGCCTTGGCTCCCTGTCTCCATGTGGTGGGAATATCTGTCCAGTTTGATTGCAGTCACCCAATGGGTTTAAAGCATGTGTTGACGCAGGCGTTCGCCCACACACCCACACACCCACGCAGAACGTGATGAGCAGCCAGCCCCTATGGCCTTAAGAAACCCAGATAAAAATAATGTCGCCTTAGACTTATTCTATGCATGGATAAGATGATTACAAGTCTCCCACTGCCTCCCAAGAGAAGTTGGGATTTCAGAATCAACTAAAGTACTTGCCAAGGAGTCGTGACACACCCCATGGTTGTTCATGGTCAGCAAAAAAAGCTGATCAAATAACATTTATCAGATTGCTTAATTGGCATATCCCCCACATTCTGAAAAACTTATTTTACAGGCTAGTTTTTGGTGGTTTTTTCCCAAATGACAGGCTAAATGCAGGGCTTACTAATATAATTATCAAAAGCACTCCTTTGTCAAATCTTGGGAGAAAGTTTGAAGCCAGGTGCCAGGTTCCTCAGCAGACCAGTGTCTGTGGCCCCAGCCAGCAACAACCATGTGCCAAAACATCTGCTCATACTATCTCTTCACAGACGTAGGCTCCATCATGTCACTTAAAAGCTATCCAAAGACTTGAAGTCATGTGTTGGGTCTTCTTGCTCCTTCAAAAGAAAAGGACATGGGTGAGCCTTTCCCATTAATCAACCTGTGCTTGGTGCAGCAAGGATGGAGGACAGGTCATGCAGGTTCACATAAATTGCCTTTTTCAAATGAGTAGCATCTTCTTTTCAGGAGAGTGACAACCCTGGTACCTCAAGGCTGATGCACTCTTGGAAAGTGAAATATATATGGTAATAGTGATGGCAGGGGAGAGGAAATCTCTTTCGTCAGAAAACATGGTACATAGATATACAACAAAACTCAGGCCACATCTTTATTTCACTCATAAGAAGTTTGTGTAAGTGCAGAAAAGCCCAGGTTTTAACTCTGCTCCCCCAAAGAAACGTAATCCAGAGTTTATATCGGATGGTTTACGGGAGTTTATTGGAATATCCACCAGGGTTCATGTAATGTGTCATAAGGTAAAGCCTGTTCATTGGTGATTTACAAGCAGTGTGTGCCGGTGTTACTGTAATTTATAGACCACAGATGGTCAGGGGGTGCCCCTGCTGACTTGTAGCTGAATAAGAAGCTGAGCCCTGTGTGTCATCTGCGGCAGGTACCTCCGGCTCACTTCCCCAAATTAGTGCTGATTGAGATCTGCCTTCAAACCCAGAGGGTCTCAAGACCTTTGCCTTGCAAGCTGGGGCTATTTCAGGAAGGGAGAGGATACAAATGATTAAGGCTGGGGAAAAAAACCAAGCCTATCAGAATGACACCAAAAGAAAATTGCTTTTTACAATAATAACTTCCCTTCTCAAGGCTGGTACTTCACTTGATGGTTTTTTTGTCACCTGTTAAATGGAGAACAAAGAATGGTAATCCCCCCTTTCATATAACAATCTAAGACAAACACCTCTGCAAAAAATTATAGATATTTATAAATCTGCCTTGAAATGACCCTTAGGATAGATCCTATCTTTGTTCTCACCATTTTACACTTTTAGATAATTAGTCTTCAGCTATGTTTTAGTATGACTTTCTTCCAAATTTACTTAAATCTTTTCTTCTTCAAAACTTATTAAATAATTAAACCTTTATTCCAGGGCTTCTTTCTGATCCTCTGGGACTTTACTCCTGGTGGAGGCATCAGGCAGAGGGAGGACACGACTGGCTGCACATCTCACCCAAGTCTTTGGGAGATTTATTTTTTTTGGCCAGGGGATTGGGCCCCTTTTCACTTTTAATTTCTCTGGTTGACAAAGTTCATCACGTCGCCTCATATTTCTCCGAGACCCATTTTTGTCTTGCTGCGTGTGGCCTTGTCCTGCCCGCAGAAATGCCGTGGTGGTCTCCGCCAGAATCCAGCAGCCTTCGGAGGGACGTGCCGGATCCAGGGACGCCCAGCACTTGGCTTTGCCCGCTGCAGGGAGGTCATGCATTTTAACAAGGCACTGCAGATCCCCTTTTTAAAGGGCATTGATTATGTTTTGTTAAAATGGGCTTTGAACTCAGCTGACCCTGTGCCGGTAGGACATTTCAGGGCTTTTTTTCTGCCTGGACCACACTTGACACCTGTTGGCAAACACAGCTGCAAATGCCACTGAGAGAAACCTGCAGACGAGCTCAAAACCAAGTGGCTCGATTTTTTTTCCCAACAGTAAAAACATAAGAGAATTTGGTGGCTTCTCTAGTTAATAAAGAGAAAAAAAAAATCAAAACCAACTTTGCTTTTCCGTATCGAGATGGGGGGGAAAAAAGCACCCTATAGACAAAAGAAGCAGAAGGAAAGCTGTAATGGAAATAAAATTGACAGCCTCTCAAAACTCAGGTGGCACTTTCCTTTTCCAGTTAATTACAGTTTTAATTACATGGCTTCTTGTGACTCCTTGATACCTAATAAACTAGACTCTGTGGGGCGGCAAAGTTGAGTTTTGCTTGAACTGCAGGTGTAAGGCTCAGCATGAAACATAAATCAACTNATTTTTTTCCCAACAGTAAAAACATAAGAGAATTTGGTGGCTTCTCTAGTTAATAAAGAGAAAAAAAAAATCAAAACCAACTTTGCTTTTCCTTATCGAGATGGGGGGAAAAAAAGCACCCTATAGACAAAAGAAGCAGAAGGAAAGCTGTAATGGAAATAAAATTGACAGCCTCTCAAAACTCAGGTGGCACTTTCCTTTTCCAGTTAATTACAGTTTTAATTACATGGCTTCTTGTGACTCCTTGATACCTAATAAACTAGACTCTGTGGGGCGGCAAAGTTGAGTTTTGCTTGAACTGCAGGTGTAAGGCTCAGCATGAAACATAAATCAACTTCTTAAACATGTTCCCATGGTGTGTTCAGGCTTTTTCTTCCTATTTGCATGTAAAAATCACATCTTTTCACCATTGTTGGGTAAAAAAAAAGAAAAATATTGAAGCTTCAATGCAGTAAGTATTACCTTTTTGTCTTTGGGTATAAAAATCCTCTTTTAGTAGGGGAAAAAAAGGGGGGTTTATTCTTTTAACCCCAGAAATGATAAATTTTAAAGGAGTCATGCATTACCCACATACAGACCCTCTCACATTAATTTTTTTTTTGGTGGGAATGGGTGCAAAAGACAGAAAAGGAAAGTAGCATGAAAGCAAGGGGAGATTGGTGTGTGGAAATAAAGAGACATTCAGCCCATAGGATCTGCCTGTCCTGAAGATTTGGAAAACAGAGAATGTCTGTTTATTCTTTGTGCATTATGCCATGGAAATCTGTTCTCCAGTCAGGTTCAAGCCCATGCCATATATCACCCGTGAGCAGGGTAACATGCTGATGACCTGTAGCAGCAAAAAAGCTGGAGACAAATATGGTCCTGAGGTCCCCATTGGTCTCAAGCCCATGGGACCTGATGGGCCATGAGCCTGTGGCTCTACTGCCAAGGTTGTCAATGAGGATTTCAGTGGAAGATTGCCCATCTTCCATCTTCCCCAAACCAAACAAAATTATTGAAAAAAAAAGCAAAAAAAAAGCAGGGGAGAAGAAAATATAGGAGGATGAAAAGAGGCGGGAGACCTGCACACGTGGCATTTGGATGTCAGTGCAAAACATGAGCAACAAGATTGATGTGTGAGACATGAGTGTATCAACAAGTCCTTCTTAAACGGTCAGACTGTTTTTTTAATGTCTTATTAGTTTTATCTTCAGCTTATGAATTGTCTGCTTAAGCATTTGTTTTACATGAGCACAAAAGAAGTTCATTTGTTGCGAATCGAAAAGGAAAGATCTGGGAATTGGGTACCTGGGTAGCAGTTTTCCATGCCTAGTAAGGGCATGCCAAGTAAATCACCTTTTGCTTGCCTTTCAACATAGAAATTTGCTTCTGTTGTTTTTTCCCATTGGTTTTTACTGTAACTAGTGCTATCCATGGCTGGAGCAAGTGTGCTGAAGGAGACTGCCCAAGGGCTTCATGATCAAGGAATTCATGCCCATCCTTCCTCCCCCATGGCACCTCTCAGCCTCAGACCCTGTCCCATGAACACTGCTGATATCTCACTGACACCCACAGTGTTCAGGGCTACCTGAGGCACAGTAAGAGACATCTTCCTAAATAAAATGTCTTACAGCTTGGACAAAGCAGGCAGATTTCAGCATTAATTTCAATAGAAATCTTGTCTGAAAGACAATTCTCCTGTAATCTAGACTTATCTGCTGTCATTTCACCTTGATGTCCTGTTGATAAGTATTCCTGGTTGTTGTTTGTTGTTATTATTATAATTGCTGTTGTTGTAAAGCTCTTTTTTTTTTCCCCACAGATGGGCAACTCCTCTTTTCTGCATCTCCATATGTTGCTTACCTGAACAATTGCACTTGCAAAGCACAGGTTTCTCTCAAATCAATATTGTGTTCAATCCCTTGGGTATAAATTTCTTGTACTCTTCTCTTGTGGTCTGCCTGTGTGAAGTGTTTGGGCAGTCCTCAGCAAAAATGTGGGGAGCTGGATCATGGCCTGCAATTTCAGTATGTTATCTGGTGTAAAGGAAATAAAAGACAAATGAGGATGCTCTTTTCCTCAAAGCTTCTGCACCAGGCCTGGTCCTGGAGGACATCAGTGTCATGGGTCTCTGAAGCTTTACCACCTAAATCACTAAACTGGAGCAGGCCCCCCTCAGACTGACAGTTTGGTTTCTTTATATATCAGTGCTAATGATGAAAATTAACTGGAGAAGCAAAAGAGCTCAACCCTATAGCCAAGAGTGAATTGGAAAGATGAGAAAAAGAATTCCTCCTGCCTTCCTCCAGAAAAAAAAATGTGTTTCATTGTCTTTTTCAGTTAGTCTTGTTTGTCTTTTTGAAACCATGCAGACAGACAATTATACTGTTTCATGTAGTTCCATACATGGTTTTTTTCCAGAGTGGAAAAGGTAGGGTAAAATTAAGGGAGCTAGAGAAAGGAAGGAAAGTGGGGAAGGAGAGGAACGGGAGTTTAAAAAATAAAGAAGTTTTTGTGTTGGGATGGGATGTGTGAGGCATTGCAGCACCAACAAGGGATGCAGACTTACGCTGGGGAGAAATCATGGTTTTGGAAGGGGATAGAGTGAATGGAGAAACAGTGATGGAAGCAGCAGCAGCATTAAGGCTGCAGGAACTGTTGATTGTGCCTCGGCATGAGCAGGGCCACCAGTACTCACAGCCATTGGCTGCTGTAATGTGTTCCCAGGCATATTGCTTGTGTCCTGGTGGTAGTGGAGCATGGTATGGAGGAGCCTCCAGCCCCTTAGTCATGTTTGGGACACCATTTGGTCAGTGTATAGCATGGAGAAACAACAATGGCTTGCAATAAAAGCTGGTAAGATTTAAAAGGAATGGACAGGGAAAAAAAAAGTCTGCTCTCACAAGTTGCTTTACTTACTCACAATATTATATGGCTGTGTAAGGTGAAATGTCCTATTAAGTGGTGGACATCAGGGCTGTCCTATTACTCACCTGTATGTTGATGTTTTTTTTTTAAGTTCTCCTCCTGGCATCTTGTACTTAGATGAGAAAAATGGTCTCCAGCAAAATGTAAAACAATCCCTTCCTTACTGGTCAAAAAAAAAATAATCCTAAAGTTTAAAAAATAAAGAATAACATACCTCAAAGCTGCCTCAAATCTTACTCTCCTTTCATCTCATGGATTTGGAAAGCGCTGTGTGATTCTTGAAGATCCAGGTTTGTGACCTATTTAAAGCTGGGCTGGAAGAGGCGTCACAGCAATGGAAACATGCTATGAATGATGGCCACATACCCACCCCAGAGCAACTGAAGAGCACAGAGAAAATAACAGACCATCCAGCAGTGTTCCTACCTGGGGTAAACACTGCAGATCTACTGCCTTAGGGGATCTATTATTTTCTAGTTTAACAGGTCTATCTATTTTTTTTTAACCAGATTAGGGTTTTTTTGTAATCTGGTCCCTCACAAACAGAGTTTAGACTCAGCTGAACAATCCTGGGTTTTAACCTTTAGAAGGAACATGACGTATGATTCACTAGATAGCTATGGCGAGCCTAATGTAATAAAAGTCCAACCTATGTGATGTGTATGGGCTACTGTATTATAAATATTTAATAAGTTATATGGGAAAAGAAAGCATAGGGGTTACAGAAATCATATCAAAGTATCTAAGTAAATGCAAAGAAGGTTAAAGTGTCTAACTCTATGTGGCATAAAGGCTAAAGCAAACCAGATCTGTTTTCTAGATACTTTTTCCACGCACAGCTGTAACTGGGCTGCATAGAAATAAGGCAAGCATTTAAAGACAGGCACAAAAAAAAAAGAGAGAGATCTAAAGCATTTGGTTGGCATTGATAGCAATCATTTCTAAAAGCCCTGGAACATTTAAAGAGAATTAGAAAGGATTTTGCTGGAATCAAAGGGAAAGCACTTTCCATGGCTGGACATGTATTTGGTTATCTGCAAACTGATTACATCAGAGTGAGCAGAACAGCCTTGATCATCCAGGACTTTTAAAACAGAAGAAAGAGGTTTTCCTGTTTGAGATCTTTTTTTCTTATTCACACATCTTACGGTTTTCATTCTTCTGCCTACTTGATGGTAAAGTAACATTTTTTTTGGCACAGAGACTCACGAAGAGCTTTGAAGGGCCTTGTGGGTTGAGCAGCTACAGCGTGCATGGAACCCACAGGGGTGAGTAAACCTGGAAATATTTAGGCTTAGGAATCTTTTTCTTTTTTCCATTCTAAGTTTTGCTCTTAAAGAAGAAGTGGATACTTTCACACTTCACTGCAATAACTGTTGTGATGCAGACAGGGCTCCTGCCTCAACATCTCGCCATTTGCCATTCCTTCAGCAACGTCCATTCCATAACCAGCTTTCCTGTTGCACAAGCCAAAAAAGGTTTCTGTGAGGATTTTGCTGTCGCTGGCAGTTTACCTTTTGTATCAGCCCTCAGAGGGAGGGTGATCACACCTCCCTAAACCACTGGCTTGCCCTCTCCTCCTTCACACCAGTGGTGTTGGTGGTCTTGGCTCTTTGCTCCGGTCCCCTGGTCAGCTGGGAGGGAGCTGGGGTAGTGCCTTACTTAATCCTCATGTGACAAGGGTGTATTTCTGTTTGTGAAAAAATAAGAGTACAGAGGGGAGTGAGGCAAAGCATTACAGTCAACCTTAAGCCTCATCGATCCCTATGTCTGCCCTCCCTGGTGCCACTTTTGGCTTGTGAAATCTGCTGAAAACAATTCTTTTTTTTTTTTTTTTTTTCCT
>VYZS01027503.1:47549-62676 GCA_013400695.1 Neodrepanis coruscans | reverse complement strand
GGAGGGACCATCACATCAGCCACTTGTCCCACCTAGCCTTACAAATCTCATTTTTTCCCAGATGCATCTGTGGGGAGAGGTTATGAGCATGCTGATCTCCTCTCAAATTCCCAACAACTCACGCATCATCAAAGAACCATTTCTTGAAAGCCAGGGCAGTGGAGCAGCCTCAACCATTTCAAAGTAATGCTGAATATCTGTACTGGGCAAGAGAGAGTAACACAGTAGACATAGCAAGGCTGAGTGTTGAGGTATCTGAGCACATGAGCAAAATGAAAGGAACAGTACATTCACTCTGTCTCAGAGATAACAGGGAAAAACTCTTAACCAACATCCTCAAATACTATGAGTTGGTCTGTTCAAGTAAATGAGAAATCTCGCTGCCATGTGTATCAAAACACTTCTTCAAGCAGTTCATTACTGCACCTAGGGAGAGTAGAGAGTGTAGTGATTTCACAGTGGGGAAAGGCAGGAAAATGTTCCTATGTGGCTGAGG
Organism: Neodrepanis coruscans; assembly: GCA_013400695.1. Taxonomy (NCBI): domain Eukaryota; kingdom Metazoa; phylum Chordata; class Aves; order Passeriformes; family Philepittidae; genus Neodrepanis; species Neodrepanis coruscans. The sequence goes on along the minus strand of VYZS01027503.1, from coordinate 62,180 downwards.
GTCATGGGTCACACATCAAAGTAATGACCTACTCAGAGAGGACATGCATCTATGCAGACCTGGCAGTTCAAGTTCAAGCTCCAGAACAGCACCTCCCACCTGAGCCCTGACCTGCACATCAGAAATCTAGCTGGGTGGTGGGATGACAGCATCTTCACTCTCTCACAAAGGGCCAAAGGTTGGGATTTTTTTATAAGAGTGAACATTGCCACAAACATTCTTCCCAGTTTCATCTCATCATTAAAAGTAATTCAGAAAGCAGTTTGGGAACCAGGGTCCTATAGACTTTCCCACTCAGAGGGAAGCTTAAGACTTTAGGATTGCTGCAAAACGCTGAACTGACTTCTGAGAACCCCAACCTATCACTCCGTGGATTGATTAGAAGTCATCTACCCACACATCAACTTTCATGTAATCAACGCATGTCTCTTCCCACATGGCACTCCCTATGTTTGGCACAACTTCATCCAGATACTCCCACCCTCTCCTATTTATGACTCTCAAAATCTATTTGTCCATGAATAGATTCAGTTTATACAGACATTGCTGCTGCTTGTCCTCTTCAATTAACTTCAGCTGACTTACCCAATGCTGAACATGTGAGAAAGACCCAGCATTATGTGGAATCAATAAACAATATGAGACCAATCTTTGCATTGTTTGTGACTGCACCACAGCTAGAAGTGATGCAGTTAGAATCATATTTTCTGCTAACCAGCAAGTGGAAATGTAATCAATAAAGATGGTGCTGAAGTTACTCTTCAAAAGCAGGACTTCATTAGCATTCATCACACTGAGAAAGCAGTATATGACCCAGAACCCCCGTCACTGAAAACAAGAAAATACTCAGCTCCTGAAAATTTCCTGTATTATGGTCTGGCTTCTTTTGTCTCTTCACCTGGACATTTCTTTCTTTTAGCAATTGAAAAGCTGCACCCTGGAGATGGTAACATCTTAGTGATATCATAGCTAATGACTGTTGTGATCTAAAGGCATGTTGGATATTACCATTTTTGCAGAGCAGATACTCACTAGGAGTTTCTAGTTTCTAGTTTCTAGCTAAGGTTGGTGGCAAATTTCTCACTGAAAGTTTTTTCAGTGGAAAATTTGGATTATGACTGAAAAGGAAATTATAGATAAAATTGCTCTCCTCAAAAACATGATTTTTCACCTGAAAATAGAAACCTTGAGTACACAAAGTTTTCCATTTTTCATCAATGCTTGATTATAAGACTTTCTATCATCAGGTTTTGGGCTTCTTGTGCTTTTATTTAAAAAAAAATCCATTTGAAATATTGAAAAAAATAATCTTTCTAATTTAAATCTTCAATAGTGGGAAAAATATTCTCTCCAGTTGATTTGTGACAGTAGTTTAAAGGCCATATAATTTCAAGAAAAAGATTTAAAGAAAAGAGAATAAAAAATGCAAGAAACAAATGAGTCAGAAGAAGAAAGTGGATCAAGGATGCAGAGGACATATGGAATGAGAAGCAAAGCTGAACTACTTCCTGTAAACATTGTCAGAAAAATTTCCCTCCACAAAAATTAAGCACTCATTGAAAATAACTGACTATAATATCTAGATAGCCCTAAAAGGAAAGAGGAACTGAATTTACCTTAGCAGGAAACGTTCGAAGTCCTGTTAATTTGATAATGAGCAGTACAGAAATGGGACTCACGCTTTGTCTGCTGTTTTGCTCTTCTCTACATCCTCCAAGAAACCAACTGCTGCAAAACCCCTTTTTCCTTTTTTTTTTTGTCCCCTCCTTCCTTGCCTCCCCAGTGATTATTAAATGCTATCGCTCTGACCAGCAGCTGTTTTGTGGAAAATGGTCATTTTGTAATCCACAATGCAATCACAGCACAGCTGTTCTGGGAGATTATATGTGAAGTGATTGGTGCTGCGACTTGGGATTAAGTGAAGAAGAGTGACCCGCATTGACTGAGCAGAAAGTTTCTTTAAAATACAGAAACATTCCAACCATCCACATCCTGTGGCTGTTTGGGAGCCTGTATGGAGTGAGCTGGCAGCTCTTTGGCCAATGCTTCAGGGAACGAGTGAGAACTTGCACCATCCTTTTCATTAGGTCACTCCTTGCCCCGGGCACTGTCTCAGCAGAATGGCAAAGACCACAAGCTTCCCATCCCTGGGATATCCTCCTGACCAGACCTGACAGTTGCAGAAAGGGGAGAGGAATTTTGATGCCAAAAGGAGCCCTTTAGCAGAGGAGCTGCTGAATGGCAGACTGGCACCATGGCGTCACCAACTGTGAAAGAGGTATGTGAAACAGTAAAGAGTCAAGTCCAGTGCTCAGAGGATGGGAGAATGACAAAGACTATCAGTGTCCCTTGTAGTGGCAGCTTTTACCAAAATGTGAAGTTCACCGGGAATCCCAGCTCCCAGCAGGTCCAGATTGGATGAATTTGGGAACCTAGTAAGGTGAGACAGAGATTCACACTCATCCAAAGACCCCTCTGAGCTCTTGTCCTGAAAGTTTAAATTCTCTCACAGTACCTGAAGATGTTAATACCTTTCATTTGGTATCAAAATAGTGAAAAGTAAGAATGACATCACCTCTCATGAGAATGCACTGCCACTAAAGGTCATAGAGCAGAGCTGCATTGAATCAAACTGCAAGGGAGAGAAGCATCCCAAAAGTATGTCTACTTTATCAGAAAGTATGTCTAACCCTGTCTTCCCCACAGAGATTTTGTCTAGTGCCAAGTGGGTGAGGCTCCCATCCCCACTGGCAGGGAGCAAGCAGATTCCCTCCATGCCTGCTATGCTGCTTGGCTGGGACAAAGGAAACCAGTGGTCCATCTGCTCTCATCCCCCTGCTTCTAACACCAGAGTCCAGAGGCTGGTGTAGGAACAGTTCCAGAATACAGCACAGCCTGTGGTAGGCTCACACAGCACAGGGAACAGACAGAGCTGACAAGTTCATGGTCTAGTACCTGGGCTGTGCTACCACTGGCTGGTGACCCTTCCTGCCCCTGAGCAGAATGGATGGAAGCTCTGTGGTTATTGTAATCCCAGTTGCTGCATAAACTCCTCTAATATAGATAATAATTTCTAAAACAGACTAACTGAAAGCAATGCTAAATGTCTCTGTGCTCCATGGACTGTCTGCAGGCTTTTGATTAATGAAAGGGTTCTGTTTGAAACAGATGTACTTAGTTTACTGAAGCAGGTAGAATAAGAGCTGATGCTGTTTAAAAGGAGAGTGAATTTGTTTTTCCTTTAATTGCTCAGTCTACATCTGGACCCCTTAAGTTTGACTTCTAAATGCTCAGTAAAAAAACCAAACAGGCTCAACAATAGATAAAGTCCATCTCTCTACTTTAGCACTTTACTAATTTTAAGCTTGATGAGGGTATCATTAAAACCGAGGATTAAATGTCAGTTTCTAAAGCTGGGATAACATCATATTCATTGATGAAGTGAGACTGAACTAGTTTTCTATGGATAAGATTCAGGTTGGTGAATAAATTTATCAGAAATATACTATGGTTTCAAAGTATGCATGTAGCAGATTCAGTATTCTAAGTAATGGCAGATATTTATCCTCCCAGAAGATGGCAATCTTTCTCTAGTCTTCTTTTTGTGAGCCTCTGCTGTTCATGTGTGTGCTGGGGAGAAGCAACACCCAAGTTTAGAATTCTATTCCTTCCCTTGAAATTTCCCTCTCCCTGCTCTTTTCTTTTACATTTTTATGAAAACAAACTCTTTACCTTGCCTGTGATATGGGAGGTTGATCTTGGAGTTATCTGAGCCTGGGAACACTTGAAATCACTGAGGAGAGAAAAAAAAAAAGAGGAATGAATGCAGGAGCTTAGTAGGGCATTTGCTTCACTTTCTGCTCTGCATGGTATTATTCTTTCTAATACTTTTCCCAATATTTTATCAAGTACCGTATTAACTTATTCCAGATTATTGCACACAGCTCATAGAACACCAACATTAGAGCATTTCCTAATATTCAACAAACTTCCTTTAGCAAACTTCCCTTAGCAAAATTATGAGGATTTTATTTTGTTTAGTTTTGGCTTGGGTTTTGGCTGTTGTTTTTTTTAAATGCCTATTCCAGCCTCGCCTTAATCTGACCAATTATGAACAGGAAAATCAAGCTGCATCTGTCTTTCACCCTACAGTGCCTTCCAGTTTTCTCCTCTTCATATCTGGTATTTCCCACCATAATGTGGCTTAGCTAGAGTTTTTGAATGTCTCTTTCTCTTTGAACTCAGCAGCAGCCAGTCCCTGGTAACTTGTTTAAAAGTTGCTCATTGAAGTGAATGCCTATAGCAGTTGATTTCCTGTGCGATCAGCCAAACACTTGGCTTATAGAAACAAAACAAGGAAGCAAAATGCAGAACCGTCTTAGCACAGTACCTCTGTGGAGATTGTTAACTCTAAAAAAGCCTGGGCGTTTACAAGTGATGTATTTTTATCCTGGCTCTATCACTATCTACACGCTGGCTTTGGGTGTATCCTGCCCCAAAGCGACACACTCAACTCCCAGGGATGTTGGTGAAAAAGAGGGGCCAGGAGACCTTACCAGAGAGGGCCAAGAAGTTGCAATACTTAATTAGCAGGTCCCAAGAGGCACACAGCTCTTCATAGTACCCCATGCAGTGATCCTCCAGGGATATCAGGGATCATATGCTGTCCTGATATTGGCTCTTCCGCTTACCTGAAGAGGAAGAGAGAGGAGGAAGAGCAGCTCCTTACACCCATATAATCACTGAAAACTGGACAAAGATGGGCTTATACTCACCCTTCATTCCACACATTCCTCGCACATGACGCTTCCCACTGCTCCTGTTTTTTCTGGTTTTACAGGAAGATCATTCAGCGCTGCAGTCCCCTCCCTTACTGCCACACAGAAAGCAGGATGTCTCCCGAGTGACAGTGACAGGAGAGAGCCAGACTTCTCAAACCCAGTGACAGACTGCAAATGCCAGATTTCTCCCTGAGCTCTGAATAATTCCACTCAGATTGTAACCTTTATTTAGCTGTTTGCATGATGCATTAACTCTTGCTCTAAAAATGACCTCACCAGGCATATTTTTTCTAGTCTAAGCACATTTAAAGGTGAATTCCATTTTTAAACAAGAGCAGCTTACTTTGCTAGATACCAAGACTGTAGCAGAATAGAAATAAAGATTGAATTGGAATAAGTAAATGCATCTTAAGGAAGGAAAACAAATCCATGGGTTTGGACCTAACTAATTTTTATTTTCCTTCTACTTCTTTTTTCTCAAAACAAGACTTAATTGGCAGTGAGGTGTGTTTTTTCCTAATTTTTATGCCTATCAACCATTCAAAAACTACACAGAAAGCAGACATGACAAGGAAAAAAATATGTAGCAACACAGACTTTGAAGACTTACTAGAGATTCTAGGTGTCTCAATTTCTGGATAGGAAATAAAGGACTATATGTTATATATAAGGCTAGGGGGTTGCTTTTCACAAACTCTGGCTTCTCTAGGATGTGTTCACAGCACACAGAAAAAAAAGTTATTAGTAATTTAGCTGACCATAAACTGCAAGCAGGCAAGAAAAAAATACGAATTTTTACATAGATCTGTAAGGATACTAAAGAGGAGTCAGTCCCAGAAAGGGTCCATACAAACACCCAAGAAGATAAACGCTTACCCTATCCCCTGCTCACTGTCCTCATCTGCTCTTCTAAAGCATCCAGTCAAATATTACCAGGTGATCATGGACTGCTCCCATTATTTCTTTCGCTCTGACTGAACATGTAGCAGCCAAGAAATTCCATGAGATCTGACCAGATGTTTTGAAATGTACCAAGTCTGTCCTTTTATTGATGGTTTCATTCTTTCTGAGTTCACTAAATCATCACTGCACATTATATCAGCTGCAGGACTGGCAGGGTGTCCACTTCTGCAGAATGTGTCTTTGTAATTTGGTAGTCCCTTTTATGAAAATTGTTTCTAGTTTTAAATCTACCACTTATGGGATCTCAATCTGTTACCACACAGAATCACAAACACTCAGATTCAATGACTACTACAGGCTCGTGGGTTTTTTTATCATCAAGAGGAACCATTACAACAACGTAGTCTCATTTTGTGGGTAACAGAACTCCAAGAACTTTGTATAATCATTTCTAGTGATACACAGAACTCCTGCAGCTACAGCACATATGTTATACAAGTAACTGATATCAACTGTGCAACAGAATATGATGAAGAACCCATCACATCCTTTGAAAAGTTATTCCAATGGTTAATTAAACTAAATTTTAAATTTTGCTCTTGGTCTATAAGCACAGTGTCTGCTTTAGTTTGCCAACTCCATCAGGCTGCTCCAACACAAAAATAAATAGCCAGTGAAATGATTTCCTAAAAATGTTATTATAAGAGTCACAAATCAATGCATTTCATTAGAGGCACACAATGTGATCTAACCAGCTGGCTTGTGGCCCAAATTCCTGGTTCTGTACTTGGTTCTGACACATAATTTTCCCCTCCCACTGGTCAAGTCATTAGTGGTGCAATTACACTGCAGTCAAAGCAGTGGCAGTGATGGCAAGTAAACATTCAGTGCTTGTTTTAATTGGGTGTTGCTAGGAATTTCACTCCAGTAATATGGAACACAATGCAGGGTACAAACCTCAGTCCAAAACAGAGTAAACTGTGCTGAACTCCACATTGCCACTCCATTTGGACTAATAGTTCAAAAATAGTTCTTGTTTCCATACACTATAAAGTCGAGTCTTTGTAGTCATTCCCACAGCTGGAAATCTACAGCACAGCTGATCCTTGTTGATGGTGGAATCAGCAGAAAAATGGTGAGAGACATTCTGTTTTGATAATTTAAAATTTAAGGACCTAAAATTAATCTGTGTGAAGAGTACATCCCATATGCAGGTAATCTTGGAGTCCAAGAAATGTTTAATAAGTTTTCTAAGCAAAAAAAAAAAAAAAATTGAAACAGTATCATTGAACCACACTGCACTTTGGTTTCACACATGGAAATGAGGAAGCCAAGCAATTGTTTATTGCTCCCATTTATCTTTTCCTCCATTTCACATGTGAATCTGAAGAGTTAGAGGAAGCCTCCAAAGATTATCTAGTCAAACCATGTGCATCAATATGACCTAAGCACCCTGAAGACCTTCAAGCCTACTGTTAAAATTTTCTGCAAAGGAGACACTACTCCATCCTGCATTGAAGTCCCCTGTAATATCTTTTTTTCAATCAAATCACAATATAGAACAGAAAGCTTTTTCATCTCTGCTAAATGCCATGGTCTCCATTCCACATCTAATTTATTTATTCACATGGTTTGTCCTCTCAAGGCCATTAGAACTGCACAGTTTGCTAAAGTTTTACTCACGTGCTAGTATTTGAGGAACCAGTGCTTCAAAGGAAGCCTCTAAGCTAGCAAGAGAGGTTTGGAAATCTAAAAGAGTGAGTAAGATAGAGAGTTAGCTTTTTTGAGGTGAGATGTGGGAGGTGTTTTTGTTCTTTAGCTATTAAAAACTTCTTGCTTTGGCAACCAAAAAAAAAAAAAAAAGAAGGTAGAAAACTGGGAGGGGAAGGATTAATGAATAAAGAGGCAATGGGGTGAGAGGCATGACGAGCATGATGGCCAGAAGGCATAAGTGAGTTTCTCAGACTGGCTTCCCTGATGAGGCAGAGGTGGCAGCAAGCACAGATCAGAGAAGTCAAGGTCTAATACACTGTCTAAACAGAATAATGAAACCACATTTCCTTGCAGTGCTGAGCAGAGAGGTTTTGTTACAGTGGGTGCTTTGGAAACCATGGTGCTAGATACTACAATTGCACCTTTTATCTTTCTGAATGTCCTGGTAATTATTCAGGATTTAGGGTATCTCCTTTTCTTCTCAGATTTAATGAGGATTTTGGATTCCTTTCCATCCCTTCATGGCATTCTGGGGCTATGGCTTCACAGACAGTTCTGCTGTTAAGTGCTGTCTCCAGTGCTCATGCCTCCCATGCCCTTGCATGCTGTGGTGGGCAGCATGCTGAAGCTGCCTGTGCACCAGAGAGGAGACAGGTCAGGACAGGACAGCATTGGTACAAGCCTGTGGCCCTGGCCTTGTGCCTTGGAGGCTCAGTGGTAACAGGCAATGCAGAGAGCAGATGGTGTCACTGCCATGGGTGTAGGATGGATGCAGCACGTGTGTGCTGTGGCCTGGGAGTTTCAGGGCACCCAGGCATCCCTACATGTCCTGAGGGAAAGGAGTGTCCAAGCTGCTGAAAACACAAACATAAAATATTTTGGAGACAGCCAGAAGAGAAACTGGGCCTCTGCCTCTTTTCTGCTGTGTTTCTTTGGTTGGCTTTTTTTCCATTGTGGTTTGTTTTTTTTTATTTTCTCATTCCTCCTTCTCTCTGTATACCTCCCTGTTTCCTCACAGCCAGGTTTCCGCATGCCCGGGCAACCCCAGTTGCATGGAATGAGGACATTGGTTCCAAAGGGTGACGCCAGCTGTGAGCAGGAGAGGACCAGGAGCAGCGCCAGCGTCCCAGGCCAGAGAAGGCTGGAATGAGGTGACCCTGCAGCCACAGTCAGGGGCCTTACCGGAAGTACTTTGTAATGTGGGTCTTAAATCATGTGTTATTATTCCCATCAGATCCACAGTTAAATAAGATAAACAATTGTCTTTCCTAGCCCCCATTATTTTTTTCTGAGCAGGCTTAAGCTGCAATAACTCAAAAGTACCCTTTGGGTGGGACTTTGTCATAGATGACAACAAATATGTTCCTGATAGAAAAAAAATTTATTTTAAAGCAAGATATTATTCAAAAGGCGTTTTGTTGGGTTTTTTTTAAAGAAAAAGTCATTAAGATTTTCTTTTAATGTGAATAAAACAGAATACCCCCCCTTCCAGCTTTGTTCTCAAAAACAGCTGAATGTTTTTAACTGAAATTAAAAACTAAACCAAAAAGGAACCCAATAAAACTTCTGAACCAGACGTGAGCTAGAAGATGTTGGCTCGAAGTCTGGCAAAGGCAAAAGCAACCAAAGCCCGACCTTGTGATGGAATGTGTCAAATGATTATTGTAATAAAGAGGCAACCCTACTAGCACCATCTTCTATGTTCTGTACACCCATTAACATGCTAACGTTGACATTAGTCTTTCCCAGGTAGCCAAGGACTATAATTGCTGAGCTTTACAACTAAGTATTAAGCATTGTGGCTAAAGAGCTTGACTGAACAAGAAGTATTTGCCATCACCTGAACAAGGTAAGCATGAAGGAAGAAGAACATTTGGCTAGTGTGTTACCACAGGCAGAACTTAAAGAAATTAGGTCAGGCAGAATGGAAAGAAAACTTCAGAAACTTCTTCCAAACAGTGAAAAGTAGTCCTCTGTGGAACACTTTCTCATGGGAAATAAAGGATGCCAGACTGGATAATGCACTGGAAAATGTATTGCAGGCAAGAATCTTGTAGGAACTGGGCTAGGCTAGTATATGAGATGATGAACTGCATAAGCTACAAAGATTTTCCCATGTCTAATTTCTGTGATTTTTTTTAAAGTTGCTGTACTTTGCATTGCTTGAAATTCCTTCACACAAGTTACAGAATCGTGAGTGAGGCAGAATATGAGGCTCCGGAGAGAGGTAGGTGTGTTTCCTGGATGACACAAAGGGAAAAAAAAAAGGAGCCTTCAGCCTGGAAGAGGCTGTGAAACTAGAAAGACTGGCTAGAGAGGAACAGTGATCCCCCTGGGCTGATGCATGGATGAGTTACAAGGAGGACACAATGGGTGAGGTTTAAGGATTAGGTCAATGGTAAAGAGGGTGGCTTTAAGAGAGCTGTGACACTGCTTAAGCATGCTGCAGTCACTCATGGTCAGTCTTCAGCACTGGGTAAGAAGTGCAAAGGCTCAGCTCCAGCTTTCTGCATGACTGTTTTCTGTTAGTTTTCATGAGTGCTGAAGCCTCACACACAGCTTTACCAATGCAGTGGAATTCTGACTTCCAAAATCCCTAGCATTTCAATTTGTGACTGGATGTAGTCACAGGTCAGCCACTCCTCTTTCAAAGCAGGTCACTGGCCTGTGCTACTGCTCTTTGCCATTTCTGGTAAAGTTGTCTGTGTTATAATCCTAAAGATGCCCTAGGGCTCTGTTAATGGACACCTGAAGTCCAACCTGTATTCAACAATTCCCAATCAGCCCTAGAAAAGTTCATCCGTCCTACTCTACCACATATATTATTCCAGCCTTAGAACACCTCTTGGTTTGGGCTAACACAGCAGTCCAGTCTGTAATCATCATTCTCCATAACCATCATTCTACCAACATTCTTTGGTACAAAGGTGATGCATGAAGTACAATATTGCTAAGGTTCCCAACAAAACCATTCTGGAATTTACTGGTTATTCTTTCCTCCCACAAGCTGTTGCAAACCCTAAATGTGTGCTTCACAGCTTTGCTGGAGTAGATCTGCTGTTTCCTTCTCTTCATGGATTGAAATTAATTTTATGATTATTAAATTAAAATTGAAATTGAGAGTGATTGAACTCCTCTTTCATAACCATTTTTACAACTGGCTTAACCTCTGCACTGAAGATCTGGAGCTATACACATCCAGTCTGGCCTTGTTTATCATATTTCCTAATGGGAAGATTCCTGTACTATCCCTTCTCCATCTCCTCATTCCTAGGCTTTCACTGGGGTCCTGACTCAGTCACTTGGCTCCCTAGCCCAAAATATACAGGCATGTTAAGTGACTTGATGCTTGCAGGATCTTATTCATCTTATTCACTCACTGCTTGGAAAATAGCCATGGTTTGGAATGCCTATGTCCACCCCCACAAAAAGCTACTCTCTCTTGTTCTGAGCCCCCATAACTTCTCTCGGCTACTAGGTTATGTGTAGGCACTGAAACTTGCCATAGAAGACAGCAGGAGGGAGTGCCAGTTCAATCTCCTATCCCAGAGGCAGAGATTTAATCAAATGCTTTCCACAGAGCTTAGGGCTCCTAGCAGTGATGGTGGAGGATTATTCTCTTTACAATCATTAGGAGGTTCTCACAGAGTCTTTCCCTGTAGTGATCACACCCATCAGGGATATAAATGCATCTGCTGGACATGGCAGGTACCTGCTCTGACCCCGTGCACAGCATTTACCCTTGGGCTTTCTGCTGTCCACACTGTGGCCATGCTTTCTCTTAAATCTATGTCTTTTTAAACTGACATCCAAGCTGGACTGAAATACTTAAAAAGACAAAGAATTTACTGTCCTGAAACTCTCCTACTGGCTAACCAACCTCACATTTTGGAGAGCACAGCCTATTTCTAGATGGCATTCAACCACCAGCCATTGAGGTGTCTTCTCTGTTAGCAAACTAAGCAGTTCAAGCTATGCACAAGCCCTGACAGGCAATTTTCTGTGTTGTTAAACTGTTAGAATGCTTCATGGCAAGTTCTGGCTTTTGGCAGCTAGTACTCTGAACAACAGGAGGGTATTCTCCTAACAGCAGGGCTGAGTCTGACAACATGGATATGGGCATCATTCCTAACAGATTACTTGGGTAAGGCTATCTTCTTTAGGGGAGAAGAATTTTTATTCAGACAGATGCTGCGCCACTTGCGCTCAGGTTCAGAGAACTAGCCCTGGATTGCTTTATTTACTAGTGTAGGTGTAACTTAAATTTCAACGAGACCTTTTCTGACAGCACTGTTTACTATTAGAAATCTATCTTCCATGTGAAATATTTGTAGACTTTGATTAAATCAATTTCTAACTTTCTCTTATATAAACTACATTTTGAGTCCTTTCCAATTTTTAGCATCCTTTGAGAAATTCAAACAAGAAAAGAGAAGATAGTAATCCAGCATGATTTCACCAGCCATGCCTGTACTCCAGGCTCTTCCCAGTTTTCATTCCTCTCAGAAGCGCAGCACAAGGTTCAAGTCCTCCTGTCCTCACCTGTTGTCCTGGTTTGGATTCTAGGGGGCGTTATCAAGTGACAAGAGAGCAATATTTAATAAACAGTAAGCCTAACAGTAAAACGCAAGGAAACAAACTATGCTCCGCCAGGCTGGCTGCTGGGCTGGTGGAGAAAGGGAAGGAAGGGAGGTGGGCCTGTAGATGGCACTGGTCCCATTCTGGACTTGCTGGAAAATAAAAAGAGTGAAAGGAAATCCTAGGTGGCCCAAGGAGAAGAGATACACCTGCTGGGAGCTGCGTGGTCCTCAGCACCGCACTGCCTCCACTGTGGATCCAGCTGCGCTGCTGCCCGGGCCAAGGGAGAGAGACAACAGGCAGGGAAGCAGAGCCGACATGGAGCTGGGATGAAAGCCAAGCCACAAAGGAGAGCGAACTTCTGTGCCTNGGGAGGTGGGCCTGTAGATGGCACTGGTCCCATTCTGGACTTGCTGGAAAATAAAAAGAGTGAAAGGAAATCCTAGGTGGCCCAAGGAGAAGAGATACACCTGCTGGGAGCTGCGTGGTCCTCAGCACCGCACTGCCTCCACTGTGGATCCAGCTGCGCTGCTGCCCGGGCCAAGGGAGAGAGACAACAGGCAGGGAAGCAGAGCCGACATGGAGCTGGGATGAAAGCCAAGCCACAAAGGAGAGAGAACTTCTGTGCCTGCTGCTTTTATAGGGTGCCTGTTCTTGTGTTTTCTCAGGGCACCCTTCCGGGGCAGGCCACCTCTTCACTGGATGATGGCGCTGGGGGCTGTCCCCTCTCCAAGACTTCACCACAAGGCAACATCATGGCATTCCAGCCAAAATGCCTGGTGGCGGCAGTTCGCTAGGAGGAGGGGCCGCCACCACCGCCCGCCAGTGCCATGGGGCACTGGTCACCAGCGCACCGCCAGCGCGGGGGCACTCACCACCACTGCAGGGGCCTGGAGCCAGCAGTGGCGCTGCACTCTGCCACCCCGGGTCCACTCTGCACGGCAGCACCAGCCCAGGGACTGGTCTTGCCCTGCACGCCGGCTGTGGCCACTGCAGGGACAGCCCTGCCCGCCACGAGGGCTGCCACCAACATGCACCCGCTGCCAGAGCCGTGCCACACTGGCTGCTGCTCCACACAGCCAGCACCACCCCATCAGCCCCGCACCCGGTGCAGGGAAGCCGTGCTGGGGGAGCTGGTGGAACCACCATGCGCCCCAGCTCCAGCAGGACTAGCTGGGGGCTGCTACGCATGCCGGTGCTGTCCTGCCACCTGGGCTCTGGGCTGGGTGGTGCGGAGCTCATGTTGCTGCTTGGCAGCTGCCACCCCCCCCACCCCCCACGAGGCCACGGGGCAGCCGGGGACCAGGGCCACTGGCAAGCTCATGTCGGCCTGATGGGCACTGATGGGCAGACCCACTGGTATGCTTCAAACTGCTGGGATCCATCTGCTTTGCTTTCTTACGAAAAACAAAAAAAATGTTTTGAAAAGCAACCCCCCTCCCTTCCCCCTAGGAAACCCCTTGGTTCTCAACCCACAACACCTGTGTACCTCATTTCCAGGGTCAGGAATCTTACAGACCTGGGCCAACTGGAGAATACACTAATCTATTCCTTGATAAGAGCTTTCAGGTGTTCAAGACTTCAGAGGGTGCAAAGTTATACTTCTGCTGCTCAGCTTGAACACAAAAGTTAGTGGGACTGAAAAAATGAAATTGTCCCATTTGTTGTTCCCCTCATACATTTCAAAGTGATGTCTTCCTTAATCTGTTGAGGTTTTTAGCCTGAAGATTATTTATTGTGATACCCATATCCTTTATAGGATACTGTCTCCAGGATACTGTCCCAAATCTACCTGTCACATCCAAATACACACTTTCCTATAAGAAGGTATTCATGGCATATGATTGTTCAAATGCACCTAGGAGATCCATCTGTGCAATCTGAGCTGACCTTACTGTTCCTGTCCTCCCCCCTATTATTTATGTGACATGAAAATATGCCAGAAATCAAATTTTTCTGAAAAACTAGTTCAATACCATGAGGCTAAAAGTTTGCATGCATAGGAACCCCATTAGAAGCACTTGCTGATAACCCCTGGCAGGTACTTTTTGAGATCTAACCAGTGACACGCTTTTCAGCCATGCAACAGAGGTATTGTTGGTAATTTGCCTTCAATTCTGCCATCCACAAGTAGGTTTCTGCATCATAGCCCATGGACTCTTACATGCCACAGTCTTGATCATTACATCATAACACAAAAAATAAGTATCACTCAGTCTCTCTACCATTTGTCTCTACAGCCATAGCAAGGCTCAGGCATTTCTGTTCACGGGGGTGTTGGTAATACCAAATCAGGGAGCCACCACGGGGCACTTGGTGATACAGGTTAGGTTAGCACATAGACAGTGTCACCCTGTCACTACACCCGCACTCATTGACTTTGGGATACACTGATGCAAGCTTTGCATTGTTGCAAAACAAATACTATGGTTTCAGTCTCATCAGCCCTTAGGTATGACACAGCTGTCACTGTGCCTCAGCACAACTGTCACTGCCTTGCTAGGCAACCATCATAACAGGGTAATGGCCTGTCAGTATACTGCAGGAAGGCCAAAACTTCAGCAGCAATCTTCCTTTGTTGAGCTTCCCATGGCCAGGTATCCCTGGGAAGAGAGATTCTCTCCAGCAAGCAGTATTTGCACGGATAATTAAAAAA